>CAJUYG010000050.1:0-13051 GCA_910591675.1 Galerucella calmariensis | reverse complement strand
TAACTATGATTTACTATATCCAACCGTTTATACAGAGTGTCCTGAAAACTGCTCTAAAAATATTGTTAGTAATATAACTTTAAGGTGAAAAACCAAAAAAAAATGCACATAAAATTGCTTATCTACGTAATTATTCAATTTTTAGATCTTCCGGTTAGAATTTTAGTGGTTCAGTAGCCAGGTCTTGTGAAATTCTATTATATTCATCCAAACACAAGTGCTGAAAATCTTCTTTGGTCTTTTTCTTTAATAGTTCATGTTTATAATGTTATTTTCGAAATATCTTTGATTTTGTTTTGAAATCAACTTGAAAACTGTTAAAACTACAGTGTAATTGAAAGTCAAAAGTCTATAAAAACGTCAACGTGAAGAAAATTAAAAGAGGCTAATTTTAGAAAGTAAAATAATCTTGAGACAATTGGAAAAAGTAAAAAGAGTTGTTGCTTGGGCTCTAAGAATAATTGTCTGTGATAAGTGTAGTATTGAAAAAAACTGATATTATAAAACTAAATGTAGCTGGCGTTTACCAAATCTTGACCTACATATAGTTCACGTATTTTTTTCGACCTGCTGTTGGTTCCAAGTTTTATCTTTAAAAATAAATAAACAATATACAATTAAACATTGTTTGTATGGTAAATATAAACCATTGTTAAGCCAATATTGAAAAATGTGTACTGAACGTTATAATTAAAATTAATATCTAATGTGCTTCTGTTCAAACCAACCAAGTTCATTACAAATCTTCGAATACAGAAATATTGATTAATATTAGATGTAATCATACTTTGTCGAGTTGTAAGTCAACTTATAATTTATGCCTTATAGGCCAGACGATAGGGGTAACAACTACAAGTAATTAGCAGTACGACTGATTTTTTTTTTCATAAGTACCTTAAAGTTTGTAGATTAATAAAAAAAGTTTACCAGTCTATCTACTTCCCAAATTGGAAAAAAAGAATCTGAAAACTTTTTTTTCGAAACAATGAATGATACCTTGGATCAAAATGGTACTACCGTAAATCTAACTACAAATGAAGTAATTCCTTATAACGTACGACCAGAGACTTATGTAGTACCAGTGCTTTTTCTATTCATATTTTTAATAGGAATCCTAGGAAATGGTACTTTGGTAGTAATTTTTATTAAACATAAACATATGCGGAACGTACCGAACACGTAAGTAGTGATTTGTCAAAAGCAGTACCTAGTTACCTTATATTTTCTGTTTTAGATACATATTTTCCCTAGCAATAGCAGATCTACTAGTAGTACTTACTAGTCTTCCGTTTACATCGATAATTTACACGACAGAAAGCTGGCCTTGGGGTCAATTAATATGTAAAGTATCAGAAACAGCAAAAGATCTATCAGTTTCAGTATCTGTCTTTACCTTAACTGCTCTTTCAGCCGACAGATTTTTCGCTATTGCAAATCCGCTAAAAAAATTCCACACTGGATGTAAAACAAACCGAAACATTCCACCAGATAATTTTGTTAACTTAAATTATTTTTAGGTGGAACAAAAACAGCTAAAAAAGTTACTGTAAGTATTGCTGTGTCGATTTGGGTACTGTCGTTGATAATAGCAGTACCAGCAGCTGTTGGTTCTCACATAAGACCCATCCCAGACGAAAACAATACACAATTCTCAATTTGTTATCCGTTTCCTAAACAATGGTTCAACGGTAATTATCCGAGAGTTATGGTTTTGTTTAAATTTTTTACTTTATATTTAATACCTCTAATTGTGATTGGTATATTTTACTTGGGAATGGCGGTGTCATTGATAACGAGTACGAAAAATATGCCTGGGGAGATGCAAGGACTTGAAAAACAGGTAAAGTATAGTTTGGCAAGTTTATCTGAAACTACGGGGCATCGGTAAAGAGGCGAGGAAACATGGCACCTATCTGACATAAACATGCAAATAGCGCAAGGAAAAAAGCACATTAAAAAGTTAACGTTTAATTATAAATAGCTTGTTCAATTGAAACCCATCTTTGGTCAGCTTAGCCTTGGAAACAATTGTAATCATTCAACTGACGTTTTCCAACATTAGTAGTGTATGCAAACGTCACACTGATCTGTTTATTTCGTTTATATTTGACAGCGATTTTAAGTATTGTGACTTTGAAATGGCGTTTGTTGTTAACAATCCGTCCAAATGTGATAATGCTCGGCCTCATGTTGCCAACGTAGTGAAAGAAAATCTGCAACGAAAGAAATGGAGGATATTAGAGCATCCACCCTATAGTCCCGATTTATCGCCTTGCGATTTTCACATCTTTGGGCCACTAAAAAAGGCGTTAAAAGGTAACCGTTTTCAGTCGGACGCAGAAGTACAAAACGCTGTGAAAGAATTATTCCAGCAGCAGCCACAAGAATTCTATAAGCAGGGTATACATCGGTTGGTGGAACAGTGGGATATGTGCCTCGATTGTAGTGGCAGTTATATGTAACAGTACTTGTCAATAAATTTTTCCTGGACCAAAGATGGGTTTCATTTGAACAAGCCTCGTATTATTAATATTGTTGATAATGAAAATTCCCTTTTCTAATTATTGTCACTAGATACTTAGCACTTTAGCTTTTTCATAATTAAACGTGGCAATATCGAGTGATTTCGACTGCATTTCTTTCACGGCTTCAGATAAACTTGCCAAAGTGTATGTCTCAAATTATCAGTGTGAACAGACTATACCAAATTTTTTTTCAGATCAAAGCTAGAAAAAAAGTTGCTGTAACAGTGTTGATATTTGTAGCAGTTTTTGCCATTTGCTTCACCCCTCTACATATATTCATGTTATTTTTCTACTTTTACCCAGATTTCGAGGATTTGTATGATGCCTTTTGGCATTACCTGAGGATAACTGGGTTTTGTTTGAACTACATCAACTATAGCGCCAATCCGATAGCTTTGTATTTTCTTAGCGGTGCTTTTAGAAAATATTTCAACCAGTAAGTAGTTCTAGAAATATTTGAATTCCTTTCACAATGTTTCTATATCAATATAAAAAGATATATTGGAAGTAATGATTCTTTTTCTCTTTGGGGATATAAATTTAGTTTTAAATTTATTGCAAATATCTTTGACATCCGAATTTATTATGAAGACTATAAAAAGAAACCCCGTCCAAGGTTATAAATTTGAATCCTTCTACGGCCCTCACCGTATTTCTTATCACTTCATATATCTCTTCAAATAAGGGGTGGGGGAGAGTGGGAACCTTGTTACAAAAAAACGCCTGTAATTCCGGTTCTGCTTGACCGATTTTAATAAACTTGATGTTGTTTGGAAGAGCTTTTGTTGAACAATCGAATATTTGTAAATATAAAGCAATCTGATTAATAACATAAATGCTAGAGGGCGCTGTTTTATTTTTTTTAAATATTGTGTTTTCTCGTTACAATTTTAAATGGAAGCATACAAATTGAAGTAGGTCTTTAAAAAGTAGACTAAATTAGAAATAAAACACTGCAAACAGCAAGGCGATATCCCTTTTCTATCCAGAGATATCGTAAGAAACAGGTAAATTGCTGGAATTGTTCTTCCAACGTCTAGAAGGCTAGTTCGCGTTAACAGAAATTATTAAATTTATCCTGAATGGAAATATGTTATATTTGTCTGCAGAAATAAAAAGTGTTATCATACTAATGTTATGGTTGCCACTATATTACCTAAATGTAATGCTGTCGCTACTAACAATGAGAACAAATTTTAAAATAATGTGATAAATCGAACAATTATTGAAACCTTTAATAAATAACTAGGTACGTAATTAGTGCCGCCCTAGATATTCAAAATGTCGTCCATCATTTTCAATGCATGAAATCAATCGCTGACGGGTAGAGAAAACAGCAGCTTCAATTTCTGCCCTTGAAATACTTCGTATTGTCTGTCGTATCTTTTTAACCATGCCAGCTCTTGTTTCGGGTCTATCGGCCTAAACGAGATCTTTAACTCGCCTCCACAAATAAAAATCAGAACAAGTTAGGTCTGGAGACCTCGGTGGCCAAATAAATGAACAAATATCGGTTTTTATTGCTATTTGATGCTTTTGATTTACCAACTGATCGCTTGAAAACAAATATAACATTCTTATTAATTGAAAAAATGTAGCACAACTCACTTCACCAGCCTTCTAGACGTTGGAAGATCAATTCCCGCCATTTACCTGTTTCTTACGATATCTCAGGATAGGAAAGAGATATCGCCTTGCGGTTTGCAGTGTTTTATAACTAATTAAGTCTACTTTTCAAAGATCTACTTCAATTTGTATGCTTCCATTTAAAATTGTTACGAGAAAACACAATATTAAAAAAAATTAAACAGCGCCCTCTAGCATTTATGTTATTGATCAGATTGCTTCATATTTACAAATATTCGATTGTTCAACAAAAGCTCTTCCAAACAACATCAAGTTTATCAAAATCGGTCAAGCAGAACCCTAATTACAAGCATTTTTTCGTAACAAGGTTTCCACTCTCCCCCACCCCTTATTTGGAGAGATAGACCTGAACATGTAATATTAAAAATATGCAGAATTTGTCGAGGAATTTGATTATAATATTTAATATGCTCCTTGATTGAGTGAATTTTGAAAAAATTTGCATTTTAAAATTTTAACTATCAAATACGCCCTCTAGCGGTGGACCTAAAATTCTGAAAATAATTTCCAGGCGTTTTTTCAGTTCAGGAGAGAGATGATAGTCGGACAGAGCCAAATCTGGTGAATCAGGGGGTTGTTCTAGTAATTCAAACCCTAAATCACGAATTTTTTGCATTGCAGCATGAGATTTGTGTGCAGGGGCGTTGTCCTGCGAAAACAAAACACATTTGGATAGCTTTCGCGTCTTTTCTCTTTAATTTTTTCCCGTAATTTCCAGTAATGTCGAATAGTTATCTCCGGTTATTGTTCTACCCTTATCCAAACAATCAATCATGATTACTCCACGGCAATCCCAAAAAAATGAAGCAAGAACTTTGTCAGAAGATTTTTGGACACGAAACTTCTTAAGTCTTGAAGAGGACGAAGGACATTGACCACCAAGGGTATTAAGCATATCTTCCTTACCTCTTAACCCTTTTAAATACAGGTATACTTGATGATGGCTCGATTCTCCAATTTTTCGATTTTCACAATTTCGGTGTACATCTTTCTTCCAATTTATTGAGTAACTCTGGTTTACTTTTTTGACGTCCAACTTCACACTGACACTTCTAATGAGTTATGGTTTGTTGCTATGGTAACGCAATATTTTGTTTATGCATGGAACTGGTCTAGGCTAACTAGATATCAATACATCCTCGTATATTTTTAAAAACAATATTTTTAAAACAGCTTGCTCCAAAAGTATTCCAAATTATCAATATTTCCCTCCATTATTTTGTGTCTAGAAAAACAAATATCCCTTCTTTTTTCTCTGTTATTTACATATAAAACGTATAAAACAAAAAGTTATGTTGATATAGTTTGCATATTTAAGTGAAAATTGCTTCACTACCAATATATATTTTCTTAAACTCTAATCAATTTATTTTTTCAGATATTTATTCCGCAAAAAACCTCGAAGATCGAGAAAAAACACTTATCCCCATCAACATACGTCAATATCTCTCTTATCAGTTAAACGAAATCAAGTTAGTATAACTAGAAATGACAAGCAAACGTCAATAATGAGTTCCACTCTTGGAGCTCCGCCAACGCTTGAGACTACAACGGCTTTATTGGGAAACAATCAAGATGACTTTGCCAATACCAATGAGAAAAAAACTTAGATAAGCAATTTTATGTAAATTGAGTTGGAAGACAGTACGAGGGGTGGTTATTGATACTTGGAAGTTTTTTTTTTAATCGGTATTACTGGGGTAAAAAGGGCAACATATTTCGTTTTTCCTAACAAACGAAGCTAGAATAGAAGCAGCAAATGAGAAAGGTGGGGTCTAAAAGAAGATAACATAATTATCTGCCTAAATTAGAGTAGAGCAAGTTGCTGTTGGAGAACATAATTGAAAAAGAGGTTTGTGTATTTCTTACAACAGGAAATATTGAGATACACTCAAGAAGATTGGATCATGTTTAGCATGAGGGTTTACAAGGACTGTACTGAGTATGTTGATAGAGCCTGAACAGCATACGCTTGAAGATATTAATTCATTTGCTGAGCTTGTTTGCAGAGGCTGGGAAACATCCTCAAATTATTCTGCTTTATATTTTTGAAAATAAAGCTCTTGTTCAGAATATTTTGGACTTATGTCTACAAAAAATGGACGCAATTCTACTATTCCTCTGTATAATTTTATAATCCCGAAGTTGCCCGCCTCCCTTCTAAGGTATACATTGAATTCATTTAATGTGTGGTTGTTAAAGATAAACTTTCAGCTGACATTGAAAAATTACGTGTTAGATTTAAGGTTACTCAATATAATGATTTTATTATTTACTGTCATTTATTTATTACGTTTGAGATGAAATAGAGTCGTTTGATCGCGTTTACAGAGCATTTAAATCGCTCATAAGTAAAGAGGGTCAGTAATAGAAGCATTATTTAGCAAGGGAAGTGGCTGGACTAAAAATTTTAGGACCCAGTGACACTTCGACAATAGAGTACACGCATATTTCATATTTCGCCTGGATATTAATTTATAATAGTAAATATTATATCAAAAATTACTAATAATAGGAAATAAACCAGTTTCCATTGGAAATTACTCCCAAATTTTAAAATAAAATTCACATTTCAATGCACTTTCCGATCACAACCCGAGGATTTCCGAACGCTACCGATGATACGTGTCATGTCATATCTCTTGTGTTTACTTATGTCAATATGGCCGGTATTGCATTAGGTTATGTGTAGTTGTGTGTTTATATTGTATTTTAATCAACTATTAATTGCTTCATCGACGTAAAAATATCATTTATATGTTTGTTTAAGACCATTACGTGTTTGTTTGTGCTTTTTTTATTTCTAAAATTCAACGTAAAGTGGAAAGTGGACGATTCTTTAATATTTTGTGAGTAAAGATATGGCTAGCGAAGGTTTTGTAAAAGCACAAACTGATAACTTGCTCAAAGTAGACTCATTTATGCCGCTTGAATTTATGAAGTCAAACAGCTGCTTTAATGCAGAGGAAATAATTTCTACTTATTTTTTCTTGACAACGGTAGCTGGAACGCTACCGAAACGTTAAAATAAGAATTTAAAAATATTGTGGTTTAATTTCCCAAGAAATTAAAAAAAGAAATAAGAGGAGTTAAGGCATTATCGTAAGTACGATTTAAACTATGTATTATTTATATAATATAATATTCCAAGCATATTTCGATGTGTGGTCGTAAGAAAATGATGTTTTTATGATTGATTCCTAGACATATAGGTACATAACCTCAAACTATTTGAGAATAAAAATTACCAGCTCAGAAGTAGGTACTTACATTAAAATGGTCTTCACAAACAAAAGTAATGCCCTTCTCTTAAGTGTATTTTTGCTTGCGGCACCAGGTAAAGTAACAAATATTTTGTCTGGAGTTTTAATAGACGTTGATATACACACTGGAATAATGCAATACTTGGAATACAAAGTTTTTTTTCGACTTTATCCATTTTTAAAGCTTTCAGAAACAAATTAGGTCACAAGAACTCAGAGAACCCATCCCTTAAGAGATGGGATGAAATCAAAGGATGCAGTCTTGCCAGGATCACCCTGGGAAGCTGGCGTCGAAGAAATATTAGGCGATGACCAGGAAAAACCTACGTTTAACAGTAGGATTTCTGACTGGTCACTGTCAACTAAGGAAACCCCTCCATTCTATGGGGCTAGTGGACACACCTCTATGCAGGATGTGTGAACAAGAAGATGAAACTGTCTTATGCGAGTGTCCCGAGTTATCGTCAATATAAGAGAGTGTGTGCTCGTTGAGTCTTGGCCTACACCTGCCGATATAAAGGAGATTTCTCCTAGTGACCTGTCCACCTTCCTGGAAAGAACAGCATGGACGATGACCTAGGAGGACAACTCCTCGGGAGGATGTACAATGGGCCACATGTGGCCTAAGTGCTGTGAGTCTACATTCACCCTCCCCATTCTACAGATACAGATAGAAGCATTTTTCTGAATATATATAAATTAATAAATATTTCATTTCATATTCTTACAGATCAATGCAAGCTCTGATTCCAAAGAAAAAAATCGCTTCAATATAACATCAACCTGCACCTTGTCTTTCAAAAAACTCACAAAATAACTGAATAAATTTGATATTTTCAATAACTTGATTTGAAAACATACAACTGGTCGTTATGGTATCATATTGAATTCAGATCGCATAGAATACTGATATATTCTCGTTTTTATTGGAAATTCAATACATGCGATACATTCTCCATAAAATTCTTTTGTATTGAGTATATTAAAAAGAAGCTACTGCTTATTTTTTTTTTGTAAAATTGTTGAAATTCCACTATAAAAGTATATTTCACTCATCTATATATAAAAATGAATCTTCATTGGACATCGCATCATGCTTGAAGGGATGGAACAATTTTGGAAAGTTGAGCGGGTCATTCCTTCGATTCCAAACGACATGTCATTCGACTTCAAGCGGTTGAAATTCACAGTGCAAATGGCATTTACAATGTCGCTTGAAAATTAATGTTTTTCACATGATCAGTTGTTGTATGTCGCCTGTTCCCATGTTGGCTTATCAAGAAACTCTGCTGTTGGAGTGATGCCAAAGAAGGCTCAGGATGTGGAGATTACTCCATATCACTAAGCCTAAGAATTAAGTGGGGAATAGGGAACAATACCAGCGTGGCTGGTCTAAATCTATACGACCAATATCTTATGAGATATGGCCGCTCGCCACCCTTAACTGATCACCCGGTACAGTTGCTTATGACTCAATGTATTATAAAGATTCTCTCTCAATGTATACGAATATATATGAAAGGAAAAATCTTTTTATATATATCCCATCAAGACGTTCGCAGTTTTTCTCATTTCTGCTTCGGCCTACTATAACTTGATTTACACTGGGGTCCATTAAAACGGAATTATTGGAAACGTGCGTGCTTAAAAAAATGAAGAAAATGGGAAAAGATAAAAAAAATATGTCGGATATATATATGTATACGTGACTACCCAGCTTCCGACTTGCAATTATTAAGGAAGAATTTATGGAAAGAGAAAAGACTGGCTGTCAGTTTTGTAGACAATTCTGTCTCGTGATAAGTAGGTTCGAATATACAGGGTGTCCCACGACGATTAAGAGTAAATGTTGCATCTTTTCTTGTTATTGTGTCACCCAATGAGTTATTTGTTTTTGGTCACGTGACGTCGCATTCAAAATTATTAATGGGACAACCTGTATATTTGTACTTTTCTTCGTTCCTCCCGATAAAGCAATTCCAACTAACTAGCACACTTGGGATCTGAAGTGATTGATTCAATAGCTACAGGTACATTTAGATTGAGTACGTGTCTGAATTGTTGTGAGAAAACAAATTATGGAGGTGAAAATTATTAAAAGTAATCGTGGCAAGGATTTACTTGTAGTTAACGGTTACAAGTTTAATTTCCACAAAAAACTGAAAACTTCAGAAGAAACTTGTTGGAAATGCACCAACAGAAAATGTAAGGCCTGTAACTATACATTAGGTGTATCAAGCGCTTCCGAAAAATATTAACGATGTACATGAAATTTTGAATTCGATTGACGTAAAAACTTCGCGTGATGAACAATTCCTTTTTATTAATTGTGTGTTAAATAATATCATTGTGTTTACGTGTCTTTCAAATCTTGAAGCTCTAGGGAAAACGCAACGAATCTACGTCGACGGCACATTTGATTATTGTGCCAAATATTTCACACAAATGTTTAAAATTCACGGTTTTTTACACGGACACTACATACCTTTAATGGTATGCCTTCTACCAAATAAAAAATCGGAAACATACGAAAGACTGTTTCTTTTGGTTCAAGATAAGTGCTCCAAAATTAATATTAACTTCGATTTTAAGGAAATAGTGTGTGATTTTGAAATGGCCATACATAAAGCCGTTCGAAAAGTTTGGCCTTCCACCCAAATCATCGGATGCAGATTTCACCTCGCCCAGGCATGGTTCCGGAAAATTAAAACTATCGGTCTAGTTGTGGAATATAACGATGCGAGCAGTGATATTGGTCGGTGGTTGCACTTGACTTTTGGTCTTACTTATTTAGATCCTAATGAAGTGGGTGATTGCGTTGCGTTCGCACTATTCGAAAATAGACCAAATGACATGAGATTGGAGAAGTACGCTGATTATCTATTCGAGAATTATGTTGATGAAGAATCTCTTTTTCCACCGACAATTTGGGCCAAAAATTCGTCTGATCTCACGCGTACAACAAACGCTTGCGAAGCTTTTCACAGAACTTTTAACGTTTCATTTTACAAAGAACATCCAAATACATATAATAACATTTCTTCAGAAATTAAATGAATTCCAAATCGAAACTTATATCAAGTTGCAAAGTTTTCATTTGAAACATTATGTAAGAGACCCTAAAATTAAAAATCGTCAAAAATTTATTGAAAACCTTATAAAAAAATACAAAAACTCTGAAATAGATAGAACTCATTTTTTAACATGTATTCCATTTAAATGTGTAAAATTTTGAAATTCTCATTTGTGTAAAAATTATTTATTTATATGTTCATGCCATAGAGTTGAAATTAAAACCTTTAAACTACTTTCATGTTTTGATTTTATTTCTTCTTTGAACCGAAAGCATACCAAGTGTGCTAGTTATTTGTAATTGTTTTATCGGGAGAACACAGAAAGGCACAAATATACAGGTTGTCCCATTAATAATTTTGAATGCGACATCGCGTGACCAAAAGCAAATACCTCATTGGGTAACACAATAACAAGAGAAAATGCAACATTTATTTTAATTTACATCCTCAAAATTATAATTATCTATTACTGCCCAATTCTGATATATTACTTGTCTTAATCGTCGTGTATACACAGTGATGTTGGAGACATTTTTATAAACCTCGCACCTTATCTTGGTGCTCGGTCAACAATAATGGCGTATAATATAATATAATATTATTTGATGTATCCCAAAGTTTAGTTTGCTAAATATTTGTCTTAGATTCTAATTTGTCCCCCAAAAAAGATACCTTTTTATCCAATATTAATCCATTTATTTAATATGACCAATTAAGACCAATAAAAATTGCATCAAAAGTCAAATTGCTTTTTTCATTTTTAGATAAAATTAAACTTATAATGCAATAAAAAATCATAAACATAATCAATTAGATTACTGCATATAATAAACCCTCCTTCTTCCTCCCCTTCACCATAATTATATGCAAATCTTATAATTTCTTGATAAATTTGTGTATAAACAGTTTATTGACTTGATACGATACTCTGAAACATTGAAACATATTATTATGTCTTTAGTAATCCCACATTCATATCGAAATGAGGTATTGATAAAGTCACAGTATTTGAAAAATGATTTTCGATACGATCGGCCTCGATTTACAGAACTTTCGTAGATATTCCAGACAAATTTTAGCAGCTTTTTCAGGTACGTAACCTTTTTATTGCAATACTTTTTTTCTAGCAGCAAAAAATTTCAATAAATTTCTTTCTATTGTTAACAAAAAAACTTGTGTCCTTCTTTTAACCAATTTTGAGGTCAGTTATTGATTCAATTTCCAAATTTTATTGAAAATATGTTGGTTCACTTGAGTGGCTACATGTCTCTTTCCAAATACAAACTGCTTCTTAGTCTTATGTGATAAAAAAAAGGAAAATGCAATGGCCTCACTTGCTAATCTCTAGTTTCACAAGTATATTTATTCAGTCATATAGTCTAACAAACCTTGTACAGTTCAATATTGAGAAAGGATACAGAAGACAAAGGTCTGGAATGGTTTGGAAATGCCTAGACAAACTCAATGAACTAGGCGAGAACAATATAGTCACCTTAGGCACACTGGAATAGAAGGAAATGAAATAGCAGATGACCTAGCAAAGAGGGGGACTGAAATACCTTTCTGGGGGCCTGAACCCTTTTGCGGAGTCAGCCCCAATGTAATATTGGAAGAAATAGGTGAAGCCGAGGAAAAAAGAAGATCTGAACATTGGAAAGATCTAGAAGGGTTTATACAATCAAAGTTTCTTCGGTTGCGATCCAATGAATGCATGAGTCAAAGTAAAACTGCGCTAAGAATTTCAACAGGGATCCTAACGGAACATTGTCGCATGAATGGGCACCTTAAAGAGCTCAAAATAGTGGAGGAAGAGGAATGCAGATTTTGTGGAATGGAAGAAGAAACCTTCATCCACATACTTTCCAACTTCACAGCACTTCAGAATCCTAGAGCACAGCACCTGGGCGATTACTGGATAAAAGACATCCTAAAAATCCTTCGGGAATCAAAAATTATTTCTAAAACAATATTAGCATCTGAATGTGCAACTTTGAAGGTCTATAACTCAAATATAGTGATTATTTTTAACCAGTTCACAGTTTTTGAATAAAATATAATACAAATTATAATAAAAATATGAAAAAGCATGTGCAACAATCGTGTATTTGTATAAAATTGATTACATAACCTCTAAAGACATATAATAAACAATATCTTGAAACTATTTGTTAAATAATTATTGTTATATTTAGAATTATATCTAACAAGCATGCTTTCGATGATAAATTTCATACTTTTATTTGAATAATAGTAGAACGAATTCATATTGTAGAATTTATAACTGAATTTATCTAAATTGGAATGAAAAATGAGATAGGGAATCCACTTTGCCCTCTATATCATGCTATTCATATCCTTAAAAAACATTTTCTTGTTAAAAATTATAAAATACGTAAAAAATTTGATTAAAGTTCATGGAAATAGTTATTTACGCACTTGCTACTTACAATGTTTTTATAAGTGCATAAATAAATCAAAGAATGTCTTATTTAGGCACTCATCTGTCGTCTGTCACATTTTTGGTCCATTCAGAGCAGCATTT
>CAJUYG010000049.1:532461-556991 GCA_910591675.1 Galerucella calmariensis | reverse complement strand
ATCCTAGAGACGGTGTTACCTTTTTTTGAAACACCCTGTATATGACATAAAGTTGGCGACAGATCTGTACTTCTAGACGTCCATTTTAGACCTAAAGTCCTTCACCCTTAAGGGCCAGTTTCATAATGCTTTTAAAGCGTAAAGGGTCGTTTGTAGTGTAGTGATCTGTTTCATAACCAAAAATTCACTATTAAAGCTACCTTTAAGTTAAATGTCCAATTTTTACCATTTTTGAAGCTTAAAAGGACTTTTAACAGACAGATGTCAACTCAGATTTCAAGTGTATTTTTTAAAGTTTGGTTATTTCTAGTTCTAAACACGTTAAAGCATAAAAAATGTTCAAGCCTCCGCAAGTCGAATAGTTAAGAGAGTATGTCAAGCCATTGCCCATCTCAGCAACGAACATATTCACATGTATCATAATCCACTGGAAATGAAACAAGCCGCGAACCACTTTTATTCCATTGCGAGTTTCCCAAAAGTAATTGGCGCGATTGATTGCACCTTAATAAAAATCCAATCTCCTGAAGGTGAGGATGCAGAAATTTTTCGTAGCCAGAAAGGATTTTTTGCATTAAACGTGCAAACAGTTTGTGATGCAAAATTGAGAACTCCACAACATAGTGGCAAGGTGGCTTGGTTCTGTTCACGACCAAACAATTTTCAACAGCAGTTCGTTGAAAAGACAATTTGAACGTGGAACCTATGGCAGATATTTATTGGTTGGGAAAAATATTTAATGACAAAATTGCAAGTAACAAACACTCCAGCTGAAAATCTGTTCAACGAATCTATAGTAAGAACCAGGAATGTTGTGAAACGACAATATGGAGTGTGGAAAAGACGGTTTCCTATTCTTTCCTTTGGAATCCGTTTAAATGCTGATACAGCTATAACTAAAATTGTTGCTTCTGCATTTTTACATAATTTAATTATAAAAATGAATGAAGAAATTACTGAATACTGGTTTAACGATATTAATTTAGACGTAGCTGATAACGCTCAAGAGCCGCACAATTTGGAAAATTATGGACACCAATTTAGGCAGCTGCTAATTAATGAACATTTTAATAGATTAGTTTAAAAATATGTAGTAGGTACTCAAGTATGTAGGCATTTAATAAAATTATGATGACATGTAAAATTTGAAATAATTTATTTAAAGAAATATTTACTAACTAATTAGAGCTATAAATTAATATAATCAATGGGAAGTCAAATCCTTTTCCGCTTCCATAATTCCCAAATCTAATAATCTCATATTTTTTTTGTGTTCTTCTTTATCACGCATTGATGCTTATTACTTACCGCTATAAATGTAAACAATGAAAATACGGAGAGTGTTGTATTCAATTCAATCCACCAAATAACCAAAAAGTAAGCATAAAAAATCCGTCAAATTAAGGAAGAACCTGCCGAGCAGTGCAGCCAACACAGTATATTCAAGCCTAAATGGGGATTTCATCATGAGGACGCGTTCATACTATTATGAAACTGACTCTAGTTTTAAGAGAACCTTTAAGCTAAAGGTCCATTTAAGCAATGATTATGAAACTGGCCCTATAAGACAAGTTTCAAAGATACCATTTTTTTCATATTCTATGTGCAGCTATCTCGAAAAGCTTCGAATACTTTCAAAATTAGTTTTATTTAAACTACGATGATTACATGCTTAATATTCTAATTTCCTATTAACCTACAAAATGTTAAAACGTTACGCTATTGATTTGAAGTCGAATATCCATTTTACAATATGACTATTGTTTTGACAAGTTCGCGCATACGACTAGGTATAATTTTAAAGTGGCTTCATATGTGAAATGGAGAGAAGAGAAAATTAATTTGAACTTTAAAATTGGAAATCTGACTTCACTCTTGTAAATGTATATGATTTATCATTTAATATGGATCAAGTTATTTCCATATATGTTGAGTTTGAATAAATATCAGTAGTTTCTGCGAATTGTTAAGTATGGACAGTGCAAGATGAATAAAAATGTCCCATCAACAATAACGTGTTGTAGATTAGCAGCCATATCTAGATAATAATTATATCTTATAGTGTATAAGGTTTCGAATACTGCTTAATATTTATTTAGGGATTTTTCTTTTTCTTTATAATAGACCGTTCGACTTGCAAGCACTTGATTGAAAAGAAAGTCAAAACGGATAAGGTATTTTTTCATAAAACTGATAGTGTAAAATTATTTGTTAAAAGACGTACTTTCGGCATGTCACATGCCATCATCAGGGCATCTTGAAAGGTTCATATAAAGCTAAATAGAAATGTTATACAATTGTAACAAATCTTGATGTTCCCAGTTTTTCAAAAATATGCACTTCAACGCCAAGGAAAGTAATGGATCCACTAAGCGAGTACATCTTGCCTTAAATTTACTTTTTTGAAGTGAACTGATGATATTGCATCAGATGTTTGAATGCTTTTTGGGTAAGGATTGCTTCTAAGTACATTTTATGATAGTGTTTTGGTCAAATTAATGATAGTTATTCTTTATTATTAATTATAATAAAAGGTCTATTTTGTTTTAAAACAACTATGCCATTTTTATTAATAAATATTCAACGTTATAAAATTTGTTTTATTTATTATGGTGATAAAACAGTTGTTTTTTTTATCAATTTATTTATTTGGAATGGAACATAAAAGTCTTACAAGCTTACAACATAGTTTGTACTAAATGAGTATCGCTAAAAGAAAAATATATATTTTTTACATTTTCACCTTTAGGGCACAATACTGTATAATATGTGGATAGTAATCGTATATAAAAACAATAATAGAGAAAATTTCAATCAATGAGTGAGATTTTGTATATAATAAAATAAACATTTCAAAATAAAAATAATATTGCAAAATAATATCACAATAAAAAAAATTGCCACGATTCGTTTGAACAGTTTTACATTCTTGTGGATGGAACAAAAAGTAACATATATTTTGTTCTCGAAAAATACATACAGGTTCTGAGGATCGTTTTCAAGTGACATAAAGTCACGACATTTTAAGACCAATCAGCCAAATTTGATTTAATGGTAACTATTGCAAATACAAATGGCATTAGAGAGTTATTGGAAACACGAATTTACTGCCTTGCAGTAATTGTGATGACCTTAAATAAATAGTGCTCGACCTTAAAACAGACTTAAAATTTGGGGTTATTGAAACATGAAACTCTATAATGACATTATATTAAGGTAGGTAGGTACCTACATTGTTTTTAAAAATGTTACCTTACTTTTTTAAAGTACAAAAGTTTTTATCTTTATTGGAAAATATTCATTATCATTATTATTATTTTATATTAATTTAATCTATTAATTTTTATTAAGTATTACTTTTCGGTTTACATTTTTTTAGTATTGAAACTAATTAAGGATGGAAGATATTCTACAAGTACCTAGCTATTTTGGCAGGCAACAACGATGGGGAAATATACATCATTATTTGACGGGGGGAGAATGGATAACTTAAAACTTTGAAAAAAGTTAGGTTGAGTCCAGCTCAGTTGTGTCACAGATCACCCACAAATTGTGACATATAAATATGAAACATGAAATAAAGTAGGGATAGTGCACTGCAGTAATCACGCACAAATAACGACAAGCACTAACCGTAATAAAGTTTCCCTTATTCAAAACATCAAATGCGCATGCGTATATGTCACCATGAGGACAGCACCATTACTGTTTAACCTTATAAACATTCCAATAACTCTCTATTAACAGCGAAATATACATTACTCTTTTTTCTCTATCAGTCTTAAAAATAAATTCATAAGTTGTAAAACCGGTACAAACGTCAATTTACTTTGCATTTGAAAAGGACTTATATCTGTTTTTCAGTTTTCAATATGTAAACTGCTTTCAAACCACAATACCTTTTAAAAACACACTACTAGTCATAGAATTTTTTCATACTTCAGTATATTTTTCAAGGCAAACTTATCGTCTTAGTTCATACGAAATGATTTTATCATATAGTTAAAGATTACAAAAATCTTATAAAGTTAATATACAGGGTTCGGTGAAAAATTGCGCCAGATTTCTGGCTAAACTAATAAAAACGGCTATTATAGAAGCTGCCTACATCTTCAACCATTAAATTTAAAAAATATATTTAGCTACCAATACACTTTACAAATTTACAAAATATTTGAGTTGAAATACTCACATTTTTTAATAAAATGATCATCACAGTTTAATCTATAAGTGATTACAATCAAATTTATAAGACACTGGTTCTCAAACTTTTTATGTCAAAAATTAGATACTGAAGACATAAAATTTGATAAGAAATCTATATAACAGTAGACCTACTGATAATTGTAACCACTCTGTACAAAAAATAATTTTATATATAATATTTCTCAATTGAAGTAAAAATGTAAGCATTATTTTTTTTAGGTTGGCATTTTTCGAAATGGAAAAGTGAAGGCGACTATTTGTATATTTTTAAATTTTGACTCTTCTCGCCATGACAGCTTGACCATTTTTGGGATTTTTGGCTTTGACATTGAGAAGAGGATGGACATTAGAAGTATATTATGTCAACATTAAAAAATATACAAAAAGCCGCCTACAAAAGTAGATATAAAACATTGCAATAAAATTAAAACTTTCTACAATCTTAAATTAAATTGTTTATGAAAATTACTGACCATAAAAAGAAAAGTTTAACATTGATATTACCTCTTATAATTTTCTTCTTCAACTACACCTAAAGCTTCCAATTCCCTAACGACGTTATTGATATATACAGGATCTGGATAACTATGGCTGTTTGTATTAGGGCCAATTTCAGTCTTATGCGGAATATTCCAAGATACTACATCCTCACAACCGGTGGTGTGAGATCTACTTACTGTAAAAATGAGTTTCCGATGCCATGCTGTGTTTAGTAGCCTAAGGACTTTTCTACCTTTGGGATTATCTGGAAGGTAAGCTACTCTCGGAAAACCCACAGCATAATATTCTCGACCTGGATTAGGGTGGCTTGGACCTTGAATTCCAGATTGGATACTAAAAAAGTGTGTTGTTAAAAAATTGTTTATTACATTCTACTTAGGATCATAATACTCACTTATAAATAATCTGAATTGTCCTGCAATTTGGATGTCCAGGTAAGCTTCTTTCCATTCTTCTCCATTCCATTGTTCCTGGTGGTTGATTTCCATGTTTTTCCCCATATATACACCCACAAACTGCACATTGAATGTGTAAATGCGAACCTACTTCCTGTTGCTCAGTCAAAGCATAATTTAAACAATCTAGATGCAAAACGTGATTACAAGGAAGTGCAATCACTACTATATCGGGTTTGAGTGGCTGTCTACAAACTGGACAAGGTTGTCGGGGAGCCCATTCACTTGATTTTGAGATTCGAACAAAACGAGATATAGTTGCACTTGCTGGATCCAAACCTTCAAATAATGTATTTTTTATGAATATTTGAACAGAAATGAATATTATAAAATTGAGAAGTACTTACCTACTATTGAAGGTAAATCTTCTACTACCCCATCATCACTACCACTGCAATTTATCAAATCTGCAGTTGAAGCTGTAGCTTGGCTTTCTCGACTTTCTTGACTTAAGTAAGTTGAGACAGTGTCTAAGCTAGGTCTTCTTCCCGATTTTGTACTACTACTATCTGCATCTAATAATGTTTTATTTTCTGTATTTTGAAATAATGGTGTAGTGTTTGATTTATGTCCTGAAAGATAATTTTGCTACAGTTTTTTATGATGCAAATTCTCATGTTAGTACACAGGCTTAGGTATTTTTCTCTTGCATTCTTAAAGAATATGTTTTATACTTACCGAATATGTTAAGGTTATTTAAAATCTGTCTGGCTATATTTGTAGGAGTAGTGTCACTACCAGATTTGGCTTTAGCATTTGTTTTCTTCTTATTGGTTGACTTTTTGTTGTTATCAGTTTGATTTAATATTGCACTACTACCTATTACTTTGGTACCTTGTCCCTGTGTAGAATTATTTGGTTTTGTTGAGTTTCTTGAATTTGAACATCTACGCCCTGAAAATTATTCTCAATTGTATTGTATAACGTTGGTCCCTTGCAAAAAATTGTTTGCAGACTAGTGTCTATCCAAAGGGACTTTTTCAACATATTTTGGAAAGTCATGGTGATAAGTCAATACATCAATTAGTCTAATTGACTAATTATATCACAATATTTATGTAATTGTTTATGTACTCCATGCTGTAAGCAAGTTCTTAGAAGCAATAAATATATGATATTATTTTTGTTGTTTAGCCTTCACTTGTTTTGGAAGGAAAATTAAGATAGCAGATTTGACAGGGTGATATATTAATTGTTGTTAAAATTCATGTGTTTACCTGCAACTGGTGCTAATTCTTCAAGTTTTACTTTAACTAATGGATATGGAGCTTGTTTTATCCTTCTCACATTGCGTACATATCCATTGGTTAACCATCTCTGTGTTAAATTGCTAAAATTGATTAAATAAGGGAATCCCAAGTGTGTTTTGCTCATATCCAACATTTGGTCACCCTAAACACACAAAACAAATATATAAAATACAATGATGAATCATTGAATCAATTTTACCTTTGCCCAAGCTTCTTCTATGAGGCATTGAATATCCATGTCAAAAGGATGCCATTCTTGGTTGTGTTCAGAACCTGAACACTCCCATCTTGCACCCTTGCCAGCAGGAGAAGAGGGTGAATAGCACTTTCTTCTAACTGGAACCACAATATCTAAAAACAGTTAATATTGCTTTCAAATAATAAATTTAGAAAAAAGGCTAAAACACTTACCTGAATCCTCTAGCTCTTGCGTGAGTGTTCTCAAATTAATAAAATAATTTTGTAATGTTGGGTCAGCATCTGAAAGTATTACTCGAGTTAACTGTTTCCCTTTAGCTCTTTCTAGGTGCTGGCTAACTGCTGGGCTGTAGGGCTTCCAGTATCCTGACCTAATTTCATATTCCCACACAACCACTGCGTGACCAGTCATGATTGTACAAGTTTATTATGTGTTCATCATTTTGTTCTCACAAATTGGTTTTCTTTTTCTTCATAACAATATAATAATCGCCACAATAGGGTGCAATTATAATAATATATACATCATTTGATTGATTACTATTTATAAACTGTATAATATATGCAAAAATTTGATTTGTTTATTTTCTTTTTGTTACCGAGGACATCTCCGTCAGCAAATCACTCATCACTGTCATGAAATGAAGTTTTTATTCTTAGGCCAATTTACGCTGTTTCCAAAAAAATATCTTTCTCACAGCGAATGACGTCATACTGTCAACGTCAATTTAAATGAGCATATTTTTTACATTTATTAATAATTTGAGGTTATGATACATGTTTTTTAAATTATTTATATCTTTTATTTAATAAAAATAATAAATTATGTTATGTCCATGCCTAGGTAGGTTAATAATCAGGTCTAACTGCCGCTTGTTGAGCTCTAAGGTTTCTTTGTCTACGATAAAGGAAAATGTACTCGATTCCTCTACTGGGTTGTTGCTAGAATCCCCCAATTGCAGCACCAAATTATTAAAAGTTGCTATTATAGGAATGCCTAATGCCGGTAAAAGTACACTTATTAACGGGTTGATGGATAGAAAGGTAAAATAATTTGCATATAACTTGTCATTAAATGAGAACAATTTTACAATGAATTTGGAATATTTAATTTTCAGGTTTGTGCAACATCTCAGAAAGTTCATACAACAAGATCAAAAGCTAAGGCAATATTTACCAGTGAAGATACACAAATTATTTTTATGGATACTCCTGGACTTGTAAATGATAGAGAAATGAAAAAGTATGCAAATTGTTAACATTTGAAAAGAAACTGTAGATATTATACCTCAGTAGATACTTGGATTCATAATTCCATATAAATATTTCTAGGTTTAGTTTACAAAAAACATTCAGCAAAGATTGTAGATCTGTACCACAAGAAGCTGATGTAATAGGAGTAATTCATGACGTTTCAAATGTATGGACAAGGGAAAAACTTGATATTAAAATAGTTAAAGTATTAGAAAAGCATAAAGCAAAACCAAGTTTTTTAATATTAAACAAGGTATGCTCATAATGCAACAAAGTAAACATATAAGTATGAAAATAATAGAAACTGTTATACCCACACCATAATTTTGTTTTTTAGGTTGATATACTAAAATCAAAAAGAAAATTATTAGATGTTACAAAAATTCTGACAGAAAATTCTATTGCTGGCAAGCCTATAGGAATGAGGAAATTGGATAAAACAGAAAATACTGAGAATAAAGGGTGGCCATATTTTACTAATATATTTATGGTATCTGCTCTAACAGGTTCGTTGTTTAATTTAATCTTCTCTTTATTATAATAATCTTTTTTTCCTTCAAAAGGTGATGGATTAAGTGACATCAATGATTACCTTATTACAAATGCTAAGCCTGGTGAATGGATGTTTCCCGAAGAAGTATGGACAGACCAAAATCCAGAGTCTTTAATACTAAATACAGTGAAAGCTGCTTTATTGAATTGTTTGCCTCAAGAAATACCATACAAGCTTAAACCTGTTATAGAATACTTTCATGTGGATCAGCTAACAGGTATTTCAACTATTTTATAAGTATTGTTTTAATAAGATTTTGATGAACAAATTCCAATCAGATATTGTCAGAAACAATCAGAGAATTGCAATCAGTGATGGGAATTATATGAAAGTAAACTTGTGGTTTGCTATGAATAGTTATTGTTTAATAATTTCTGACAAAAAAATATAACTGAATACCAGGACATATTTGGCATTATAAAGGTTAAAGGTTCAACTAAAACAGTTACAGTTTTGAAGGAAAGAAGGTAAAAGTTACCAACTATATAAAGTCTGATCATTGAAAAAAGGTAAATTTATTTAGGTAATTACAGTAATAAATACGTGATTTTCTGATATCATTTATTTTGGAATATTACCTAACTAATTTTCTTGAAAGCTTAGCTTAGGAGTAATTCATAATAATAATAATTACAATGTTAGATCAGAAACGGAAATAGATTTGAGATTACAGGATTTATGTACATATAAATTTCCAATCTCTGAAAGTAGGACGTTCGACGACATGCTATTTTTGGAAGAGCACTTTAGTTTTTAGGATCAGACATGTCACATTCTGTGTGGAAATTAATTGAACCAAATTGCGTTATTTTCGGCTCCCGTTGCACTTTAAGCATTAATCAATAACTTACTGGAACTATAATAAGACTATTGGATGATATTTTTAAATAATTGAATATATGAAAATAGTGATAATTAAAAATACTACTGCGCTTAACACTTTTAAAAGTATCCTTTGAGTTCTCTTCTATTTCTTGACACAAACTCTGCATAATTATTATGACCCTGTGCTGCCTCATTCTGTATTCGGTCCCTATTCTTTTATTATGGATACTGGGTAGGTACCTCATTTAAAATAATGTTGAAGAGTAAGGGGCTGTGAATTTGCTTATAAATTATATTTGCAAATGTGTTTAACTACAAAATATGTTTGACTACAATAATGGTTATTAACCAACAATAGAATGTTTATTCCCCTTGTTAGTTACAAAACATTTCCGTCGAATGTACAGGGTGTCCCAATGGAAAATAGCTTATTTCAAGAGCTTGAAACTTTTATATGTACACAGTTTCAGTGTATATCGGGTTGCATATACAGAATCGTATATTAAAAGAAACTCATTCATTAACAGTTATTTAACCAACAAGTGTATTAATGATTAATTATTGTTAATAGCCCTTTTAATACTCGTGTTCCAAAGCTTTTCCTTCGACTGTATCAATTGCATTCGTTTTTCTCAATATTTAAAAACTAAAAATATTTATTTGTTTCATAGGTAAGTACTGTCAAAAAATAAATAATGACATTGAAATGTCACAGAGATGGTCGCTAGTTCAAATGTCACTGTTTTCGTTTCTCTTAAATTCTTTCTTTTGGATGTCTTAACACTAATAATTATTATAATTTTGTAGAATAATAAAATAAAACGATAGGTGAGTCAAAAACTAGACGTATTCTATACTAGGATTCATTTTTGAAGACGTCATTGTATGTTTGGTTGCCTACACCACAGATGTGCGTTTGTCTAATTTTGAGAACGTTAATAGCATATGTTAATACACGGTCGACGGAATATTAATTGAATAAATGACTTTCTGTACATTTATATAATAAGTACCTCAAAAATTATATTTATTCGTAATGTTCAACTTTCAATTCGGGAATATTTCATTTACTGCTGATTGTAATGTGGTTACTTTAAATCGATTCTATTTTCACTGAATCTACTCGGGATGACATGGTTTTCTTTCACGAATGTATTGAAAGATTTAGCGATTTATGGAATTTAAACTAGCTAGGCATATACATGATATATGAGAATGCATTCAGCATTCAGGATTCCCTACACGAAGGAAAAGAAGACGTCGAGAAGATGTTTTGTGATTTGATTTTGTATTTGAAGGAAACCAATAATCGGAAGTTGAGAGTGTCAGATCTCATATTTTATTTACGTGAATTTTTATTAACAGACATAAACATTTTAGTTTAATATAATGTAGAAGATGATGGTATTAAAAATTACGGATCCGGCAATTGAGATAGGCAACAAACCTATTATTGTTTTCCCTTCCTCTTCTTGAAAAAATTAACTTACAACGTATTGGATATTTTTCAAGCGGGGGAAGGGAAAATAATCAAATAATCTATCATCAGTTTTCTTCAGAGACTGAAGGGAACTTTATATAGTTACATAAAAACGAAAATTGACGTTATTTGTTCGTTTTGCCTTGATATTTTTTTCACAAAATACCATTTTCTCTTTCTGTTTTCAAAGTTCTTTGAATGAGTATCTATTAATTCTGTGCGTACCTTTTGGATTTAGAGTTAGTTATGAATTATTTACCTGCGAACCCCAGTTTATTTTCCTGTTTACCCTTACTTAGTTATCTAATCTGCTTTTCTCGATTCCCTGAATACAGACTTATATACATCATAATCTCTTTTGAAATGCTCGTACAACCAGATCATTTTGAATAACTAAGATGGGTTATGCAAGTACACACAACAAAAATACAGGGTGGGACAAGAGTAAATACCTATTATATTATCGATGTCAGTGAACTGTGGTCCGAATTATAACAAATCAATTAAAGCCGAATAGGGTGCAAGCATAAATTTTGATATTGGTGGGAATTGACGCTTTATCAGGTCTCCTAACACCTTGCATGCCTATTTTTTCAAAAAAATATAAACTTTACTTTTAAAACGACTTTAAAAATCATAAAATTTGAAAGTCCGCCAAAACGCGCTTTACGTCATAAAGATGGCTGCCCCATTTGTTTACTTTCTTATTCGTGTATCACGCTCTGAGTTCTTGTGACATAATTTGTTTCTGAAAGCTTTAAAAATGGATAAAGCCGAAAAAAAACTTTGTATTCCAAGTATTGCATTGTTCCAGTGTGTAAATCAACGTCTATTAAAACTCCAGACAAAATATTTGTTACTTTACCTGGTGGCGCAAGCAAAAATACACTTAAGAGAAGGGCATTACTTTTGTTTGTGAAGACCATTTTAATGTAAGTAGAGTTTGTTCAGCCATCCTTTGCCATTACGTCATACATTGTCCAACTTACTCTCTCATTCATGAAATGGATGAGATGGAATTATGATGCTATTAACGTATTTCTTATCTGAGGTCGACACAAAAATGTATCTGTTATTTTTGACAGTTCAGTTGTCATATTTTGTAAACAATTCATGTCATTGATTATAATTTTGAGGTTAAGTGTGAAATAACATTCAACTAATATAAGACATACGTAGAACAGCAGAATACGTCACCGATTATGACGTAACGGCAAAGGGTGGTTGAACAAACTCTACCTACTTCTAAGCTGGTAATTTTTATTCTTAAATAGTTTGAGGTTATGTACCTATATGTCTAGAAATCAACCATTAAAACATCATTTTCTTACGACCACACATCGAAATATGGTTGGTATATATATTATATAAATAAAACGTAGTTTAAATCGTACTTACGATAATCTACCAAATTCGACCTTGCACAATTATGCTTTGTATATTTTTTTGTTTCCCTACGTCCTCACGTTTAATTTCACATAACGAAAATTTTATTAGAAATATGAAAGCTCCGCAACATGTAGGTAGCCAAGCGGTCCAAGCGGATTTTGGTTCACGTACATCGTCAGTACTGAACTGGGAGACCGCCGAGCGTTTTATCAACAATGGAACGGCACGCGACTACCGAAGCAGAGAGACAATGTCAGTCATAGAAGGATAGAAAAGCGAGAGATGGATTTTTATCCGATATTTCAGTGGTAGCAACCGAATTTCAATAAGGAATTGTACGGTCATAAGTAATTTGAGGATTCTGAGATTTTTATATAGTATTCATAAAGCTTCAAATTAGACCCCTTATAAATTAGTTTTTCCATTCAATCCATATTTAATTCTTTACAAGGGCTTAAACTTTGCTTAATATGTGTATTTTTCATATTTTTTTCAACAAAATTTGGTTAGCATTTCAAAGTTTTTATTCAATGAGAACTCTAAGTTCAACATTAATCTACATGATATATTTTTTTCTTAATTTTCAATACATCCATTACTTCAAAATTCTTTGCCAAAAATACTTCGATATTTTGTCAAATCGCTGCCGATAGATTCCCCTTAACTCCTCTTATTTCCTCTGCATTAAAGCAGCTGTTTGACTCCATAAATTCAAGCAGCATAAATGTGTCTACTTTGGGCAAGTTATCAGTTTGTGCTTTTACAAAACCTTCGCTAGCCATATCTTTACTCACAAAATATGAAAGAATCGTCACTGAACACTGAACTAGTAAATAAAATATATTCTTCCAAAAGTTTTCAAATATCCTCGGAAATATCGAATATTTATGTCCACTTTCCACTTTACGTTGACTTTTAGAAATAAAAAAAAGCACACACAAACACGTAATGGTCTCAAACAAACAAATAAATGATATTTTTACGTCGATGAAGCAATTAATAGTTGATTAAAATACAATATAAACACACAACTACACATAACCTAATGCAATACCGGCTATATTGACATAAGTAAACACAAGAGATATGACATTACACGTATCATCGGTAGCGTTCGGAAATCCTCGGGTTGTGGTCGGAAAGTGCATTGAAATTTGAATTTTTTTTGAAAATTTGGGAGTAATTTCTATTATACACTGGTTTATTTCCTATTATTAGTAATTTTTGATATCATATTTACTATTATAAATTAATATCCAAGCAAAATATGAAATATGCGTGTATAAGTGTAACTATTGTTAATGTGATGGCCCATATTTTTAATCCCTTTGAAGAAAAAAGCCGCCTAATGGCGTGCATACAATTTTTTTATAAATTCGAATATTGTGGAATAATGCTTTTCAAATATAATTCAAATTAATATAGTGGATTAAAATGAACCTGCATAAAATGTGTAATACAATTCAAGGTCATCACATTAACATTAGTTACACTATACTCTATTGCAGTTTTGAACTAATTGCAACCTCGTAGATTCCGAAAATGATTTTGATTAAAAAAATTTCCTTAAGCCTAAGGTTGAAAAATTTGTATTTTTTTTAAACTTTAGGATAACCCTGTGTACAATATTTCATAGATACCATTTTTTTCTCCATATTTTAACTATCTAGTAGTACTGTAGTATCTATTAGTGGGGTTGCCAGGTCTACAAACTTAATAGCGGAACGGACCAGCCAGTTTGGGTAAAATTTCACTCTCCACTTTCGAATATCACTGGATATCAAATTTGACCTCAAAGTTCCCACTATTGGGGACTCATAGATATGATTCTCCTGATTTTCATACACATTTTATTTCGACTGCAGTTAGTATACTATGAGGGTAAAAGGGATTAAGTACTTAAGCAGTTTTTATTATTTGTTTTCCCTTTTAGGTAAAATCAATACAGTAGTTCTAATCGATTGTCCAACATCAAGGATAGCAAGACTCTTATCGGGAGCCTCAGATGGAAGATTGAGATCACTTACGGAGCAGATTCAAAGAGATTTACAAGATACATTTAAAAATTTTGTTAAAATTCAAATTGTACCTAAATATGTAGAAAGTAAAAATTAAATTTCGTTCTAAGAATGTGTAGATTTTTATTTCATTTCGTTTAGTAAGTTAGGTTAGGTTTGTGGTGAGTGGGTCTATAAGTCCCTCCACTGCGACTGGCAAGAGTCTATTGTGACTCACACCCATTCAGATTTCACCAAACAAATTCAGCATCTTTACAAAGCCGATTAGTTCTTCTTCTTCTTCTTCTTATCGTTTTTTTTGGTCTCCACCTTACGGTATTGCGACCAGCTTCATAGATTTTTTTATTCCTATTTCGTCACTTTATACTTATATTTACTATGACCTATCTTATTGATGATATTTGTATCTTCACAGGTAGGACATGTTAGATTTTGACAACACCACATAGGTTAGACATACACACAATAACTGGAAATACAGAAGGATTTATTTAGGAATATTTATTTTTTTTAATCTATATAGTTACTTTTCTTTCTAAATGGTTATATTAAAACAATTATATTCTAATTTCAAAAAAGGTTAATGAACTTTATTAATAGTTGAATTGTGTTATATTCAGGTTTGGATAAAATATTTAATAAGGATATAGGGCTTAGGTAGCCTGCTTTAATTAATTCCAGATATAAGTCAAAATAAGTAGTTTTATTGATGGGACAGTTTAGGAAAATGTGTTGAATGTTCCCTAATTGACCACATTCGCAATATGGGTTATCTAGTTTCCCAATCTTATGTAGATATTGTGGAGTTAGACAATGCCCTGATCTTAATCTAATTAAAACAGTAAGATGTCTTCTATTTAGGTTGGAGAAATCTTTAAACCAAAGTTCCGTTTGAGGCTTAACCTCTAACTGTTTATACCATTTACCTTTATCTGAGAAGTTTCTGTTCCAATCATTAAAATAATAGTTTTTATATTCTTTTTTAAAATAAGGCATAATTTCATATTTATTTATTTTATATTCTGCAGGAATGTTTAACCCTCTCCCTACATTAGCTAATTTATCTGCTTCTATATTACCTATTATCCCTTTATGTCCTGGAATCCATGCTATTATAATGTCATAATTATATTGCTTTTTCCAGTCTAATATTAATTTTTTAGTCGACAGTGAAATGAAATCATTATTTCCGAATCTATGTTGAGAGATTTTTTGAATAGCACTCAGGGAATCTGTAAAGATCATGGCTTTATTAATATTATTTTCCATGATAAATTTTACTGCCATTTGTACCGCGATTACTTCTGCTGTACAAATTTGAGTATATTTAAATAATCTAGTAGCAAAATTATATTTTAGACTTGGTATATGTACTCCGCAACCTGCCCTAGAACTTTCGGGATCTAC
Organism: Galerucella calmariensis; assembly: GCA_910591675.1. Lineage (NCBI taxonomy): Eukaryota > Metazoa > Arthropoda > Insecta > Coleoptera > Chrysomelidae > Galerucella > Galerucella calmariensis. Next base: position 541,455 of record CAJUYG010000049.1, on the reverse strand, counting down.
TGATCCATCTGTATAAATCCATGTGTAATCACCGATTAGTTGATTTGGTGAATATTTCAGGTACGATCGGACGAGAGAGAAAGAGAGAGAGAGATTCGAGCCGCGGCGGGGCAGGCACAAATAATATGCTCTGCTGTTTCATCATCTTCCAGACAAAGACGGCAAGTCGGAACTTCCGACAGTCCAAGTTTCAGCATAATAGAGAGTTATTGGAAACACGAATTTACTGCCTTGCAGTAATTGTGATGACCTTAAATAAATAGTGCTTGACCTTAAAACAGACTTAAAATTTGGATTTATTGAAACATGAAACTCTATAATGACATTATATGAAGGTAGGTGTCACAGATGACACAGATCAATTATAAATTGTGATTATATAAATATGAAACATGAAATAAAGTCGGAATAGTGCACTGCAGTAATCGCGCACAAATAAGGACAAGCACTAACCTTAATAATGTTTCCCTTATTCAAAACATATATGTCACTATAAGGACAGCACCATAGAGAAATATTGCTTGACCTTATAAAAGTTCCAATAACTCTCTATTATGATCATTCAGATGACAGTGGCCTGTTAAGTCCATTTTCCACGGTGTTGACGCTGCAACTCGAAAAAGTTGCATGCAACTTGGCGCTTTTTTCGTTAATCAAGTTTGCAGCACGTTACGTTTCCCCTATGCCTGGATGAGTTGCAACGATTATACACCCTTCAGGATTGCTTATTCGCTTTAATCTTTCGTCAGTGAGTGGGAACTTGCTTACGTCACCAGTGAACCTCGACCAATTTAAAATATATTTTTTCACTTTTTCTTGTGTATTTGCAAGAAATAATAATAAATTAATTTTTTTTGGTGATATGTTATTTTAAAAAGTTATATTTAGTAGTATAAGTAGTTATATAAATAATATAAATTAGCGATTGAAACAATAACTTTGAATTGAAGAATCTTGCTTATAATTCATTTTGCACAGAAAGAGAAGCAAATCTACGAGCTGTATTTATGAGTTAATTGATGGGTAAACTCAGTAAACTCAACTTATGGGGAAAATAAAATAGACGCCTTATGCACTTATAAAGAATTTATAAGATAATAAACAATTTTTTTCAATTTTCTTAAAACCTCTATCATCTCTTGTCGTACTCACACTTTTTCTCTTCAACCATTTACGCCAGGTTATGTTTGAGCGACCAGGGGTCGCGACGCAAAAGATCTGACCGTTACGCGTTACGTTACGCTACGTTATGTTACGTTGCTTCGTTATGTGCCTTGTTTGCGTGCTTGTGCCTCCTTAGTCTCTCTCTCGTTTACGAAGCAGCGATTCATAATAATAATGTGCTCCTGCCGGGATTCGAACCCGGGCCGCCCGCTTGCAATGCGAGCATTCTACCACTGAACCACCGATGCTATATTTAAATTCTATGCAAAGATGGTATTCGCAGTGCCGGTGATCTACTTGAATTTGTTCGGATCAATTTTTACTATTTTACTATAATTATTTCCATAATTTTTTTGCGCGATTAAGGGGTCTAGCACATTTATTTTTCGAAATACAGGGTGTTGAAATTTTGAAAACTTGAATGTTTTAATTCGATAACTTTAAAATGGATGGATAAATTGATTTGACATTTGGCAGGTTGTTTTTAAATGTAAAAGGGCATATTTTGAAAGAAATTGTAGTTTGTGCAACTAGTGTGGATATGATGGCCATATCGCACGAGGACGAATAATCGTTCAAGTGCGATATGGACAATCCACACGAGTCGAGCAGCATATTTTTTCTACGACCCACTTAAGAAAAAATCTAGAAAATAAAAATTTCTATACACTGTAATACTTATAACTTCAAATTAAACATTTTACAATTCAATTTTATGTTTCCACTAATTTTGTGGTGAACGTACAGTTCTTGAATGTCCAATTTGTATAATGCTACGGTTTCATTTTTTAAATATACGATACTGTTATAAGTAGATGTTGCCAGTCGGACTCCCTCATGAAGGGTACCGTACCATTATCTACAATAATGAATATTCTGCTAAATATTTCAAACGTCTACCTGTTGTTGTTATTATTATCAAGCAGAATTATTATTTTAAAAAATAAAAGTAACAATTAAAAAAAACTTTTTCACGGGAATCGAACCCGGGTCTACGGCGTCAGAGTCTGGATTGCTTACTACTCGACCACTGAGAAATATGAAAATTGTTCATCTATAACGTCAGATGTACCTATTACATAATTTTATAAAATCTGAGGTCCCTTTTAAATACCCATTTAGTAATAAAGTAATAAAGTTCCTACCGTGAGTCCCGCGACACGTTCTACCTTTTTTTTTTCTGGGATTGATAATTATTATAATTAATCCTAATAATTGTTCGAAGTTTACAAAGAAGGATTCATACAAGCAAAAATTAAAACTTAGATTACTTTAAAACTAAAACTAGGAATATATGAAACCATGTAATGTAATGGTGATGTTTATGCCAGAAACTGAGAAACTAAGGCATTCTTTTTAGTTTTAGCTTATATCTTTATTTCTTATTTTTTTGCATGATCATCTATATTACATTACATGGTTCTCTGTTCTAAGTTTTAGTTTTGAATTAATTTTTATTTTTGCTATCTGAAAAGGTATACATTGAAACTCGAACCCAAACATTTTGTATTTACACGGAAATAACGTGCTTCGCATTTATAGACTTTCTTGATTGATTGATTGACAATTATTATTTACTTACCATCTTTATAAATAAACAACACCTTCAAAATTGAAAAAAACGGATAAAATACCGTCAAACACACTTTGTAAACACACGATTAACCATAAAATTAAAAAGGTTAGGTCCAGTGATGACGTATTCGTCCGACTTGAGCGAGGCGAACACAGAGTTAAATGGAAATAAGCAATCCTGTAGGGTGTATAATCGTTGAGTTGCAGCAACAAACTTTCGATATGCTGATTGTACTTTTTCTCGCAGCGATTCGTCTCAGCAACAAGTCTCTGCGATTTGACGCAACGTGGAAAATGAACTTTAGACAACGTAGGTCATGCTTGCTATAGTCTAAAGTCCATTTTCCACGTTGCGAGTTGACGCTGCAGCTCGAAAAAGTTGCATGCAGCTTGGCGTTTTTTTTCGTTGGGCGTGTCGGTCGCATGAATTAGAACTTGCTCTATTTTCGAGCGAGAAGTCGCTGCCACTTGGTAACTTTTCTGGTGGATTGGCATCAACCCAAAATTTCTATTAACTGCTTCGCTCTTATATTGTTGTCATTGTAACTGCAACTGGAAGAACAAAGTCGAGAAGAATTACAAGAAGAAGAATTTTTTTGGAAGCTTTAGCTCAACAAGAATAGGTTAAGTGTTATTTTTAGTTTTGTTTCATGTTTATTTAATAAAGTTTTTTTTTCAATAACTGTCTCTAATATAACCCTTTAAATTTTTAAACTAACCTGTCTTCGATGACGCCACACTAGGAAGGCCAGTTGTGCGATAAAATCATGAAAAAACCCATAATTTCTACAGCATTATACGATAATTTGGTTTTGGTCATCTGGCAACACTGCCTGGATGAGTTGCAGCAACAAATTATCGATATGCTGATTGTACTTTTTCTCACAGTTTTTTTTGTCTCAGCAACAAGTCTCTGCGATTTGACGCAACGTGGAAAATGAACTTAACATTTGTTTGGAGACATTCTTCGAAGGATGTATAAACGCCTTTGAATGAAAATTATGGCAAATTATGCCAGAAGTCGAAAGCTCTTCTTGCTGTCCAGGTATTTGGTGTTTGTTTGGCAAAGCTTATTGAGATCCCAATTGTAGGTTCTGGTCCGATAGAAACACGTGCAGCACCCTCCCTTGCAAGAGACCAGCAATACTTTATATTGGGTTCTCCTATTGAGGAGAGTCTTTTTTGATAGTCTAAGACCAATTTCGACGTTACGGGGTGAGAGCTAAGTGCTTTCAAAGCCGCTGTCCAAGAAATTTTTTATTGTTGTATTGTTCATTTATAAGTCGTGATTGTGATATTTTCTTCATCTGACCCATCTATCGTGAGCTGTTTATGTTAAGTAAAGTGATTTAAATTTGTTGGAATAAAAATATAAAATCTTACAAGTGATTTTGAATGTAACGTCAAAAAATAATCTGTTCACTACCACAGGAAAGATAGATAAATTAGATAATAATTCTCCAGGCCTTTTCTCAAACTTGTTGCCGTGTCGGAATAGCCACTCATCGAGCCCTTCGGGCTCCCTTATTTATTGCCTGGAATGAAACAAATATTTGAAGTAGCTGTGCAATGTTTTGGATAAATCTTTTAGCTCTTCACTAATTTACTGACAGTATACTTTGTTATGATATTATCTATCTACCCACCTTGACAAAATTCAATTTACTTCAAGTGGCTGCCATAATTTTCGAATAAATTAGCATACAATTCACCTTTCTGACTTTATTTTTACTACACAAGTGGATACTTTTTCAACAAGGCGGTTCCACTTACTTCTACCCTCCATACTTAAGCACTAAAACCGTGGAACAAGATTTTGATTAATGTACACTTTCTTTTGAGAAGTATTAACGTTCTCCAAATTAGACGGTATCATGCATGCAACGATTTTTCTACAGGCAACCCAACGCACATCTTTTACATTATATTTATATTGATAGTTACCTGTGGTGTAGGCAATCAAATATACATTTCAATGCCATTATTTGTTTTCGACAGTACTTACCAATGAAACAAATAAATATTTTTATTTTTTAAATATTGAGAAAGACGAATACAACTTATACAGTCGACGAAAAAGCTTTGTAACTAACACTAGTATTGAAAGGGCAATTAACAATCTCTAACATTAACGCACTCCCTCTGCTCGTGCGTTAAATGGGTTCATTTACTACAATTTTAAATTCATTTTCAACTGTCGTCAAACAAAGTATTGGGGATGAAAATATGATTCTGAAAATTTCATGTCAATAGAATTTGTCGTTCTCCTAATACAACCAATTAAACAAGCATACCGATAGCGGAGCGAAGACTATGACTGTGACGTCACCGCATATGAAAGTTAATGTGCACTGTAACGCTCCTCGCGTATTTTGAATTACCTACAAAATTTTGTGTGAATAAAATAAAATGTGTGGACCTAATTTTAAAAAAGCTGACTCATTAAATCTTCCAGAAGTGGACTTGCTAGTGATTATGAAGTTTTTTAATCAAAAACACGAGTTTATTAAATTATAATTTTATACTATGTGACACATCGTTTTTGGCAGTTTTTCGGCCGGAATGATTAAAAATGTCAATATTTTCATAAATACATGCTCTCTCAAATGATATACAGGGTGATTCCAGAGGTTTCATTTTTTTCCTGGTTTGGTGTACAAAGTTACGGAGATAACACTATAGGTAACTCAGTCAAAAATTGCAATTTTTTTAACTGCAGACTGCCCAATTAAAGGAGCTTCTCCAAATGCTATTCACGATGGATGTGTAGTGGAAATTAAATCACCAATGTTGAAAAAAACAAGAAAAACTTAATTTGATGAAGCAGGTTATATAAGTTCCAAATGTTTACATCAGATTCAAATGCACATGCACCTCACTGGTAAACAAGCGATATTTGTTAGAGCTGATCCGGACTTTGAATCAAATAAAATAATTTCTTTTGAAACATAATTACGCCAGTTTTGTTGAAGATCTACTGAAAAAGATTACCTGTTTTTTAGAAAAAAGCAGTATTCAATAAAATTTAATTTGTGAAGAACTGACCCATTATTTTATTAAATAATTTTGAACATTAATAACACCACAAGCTATAAGAACAATATTATCTACTTTTATTAATAAATTTAGATTAATACAAACGTGTGGTTCTCAATAACCCTCTCAATATGGATTCACAAAGTATTTTATAAGGTAATATAGAAATAAATGTTTTGTTAGATGTTTTCATCGTAGTACTTTTACATTCTGGAACCGCACAATATTTTTTACTTTCTGGTCCATTGTGTCGAATAGTTTAAATTATTTCTAAACGTTCTTATTTCACAAACATAACACTGTTTAGAGTTTGCTGGAACGTAAAATAAAAAATAATAGGCATATAGGCAAGCAAAGTACTGTTACTAGCTAAGTCTAACCGAAAACCGATCGGCGCGGTATTCGCTCTCTGAACGAGAGATTTCATATGCGATGACGTCACGCCTGAAATTCAGAGAGGAGCGCTGTTTAATGTTTATAATTTTTTTAGGCGACTTAGGAGTCTCGCTGACGTCTAATTTTTTGCACAGGTCCTCAAAATGATGTGCTTTTCTTAATGGTAAATTAAAAAAAAATATGTAAATGAGCCCATTATCTCGATTGTTAATAGTTAGGGAGGCGAGGTCGCTAAATGGCGACATTCTCAAGCGCCGTCGAGACCTATCAAAATCGAAAGATAAAATAATTTCGAAAAGAAAAGCTCGTATGGTAAAAACCATTTTAGCGGTGGGTATGGCGTGTACGGTTTTTCAAAAATGTAAAAAAAAACATTTATTCTCGAGCGCGTCAGATATTCATACTACGTATGCCCCAAGTGCCTCTGATAACAACGGAATATTAATCTGCCGGTTTGCGTGGTGGGGGTAGGAATATAAAGTAGTTAAAAATCCGAAAAAAATATACTCGAGCGCGTCAGATTTTTGGAATGGGTGTTAAGTAGGCCCCAAGGAAGCTCCCTTTAAAAAAACTGACGATTTCGGCGTGACGACAAGTTACGACAAATTTTTGAAAATGCAAAAAAGTTGTTTTGAAGTACTCGAGCGCGTTAGATTTCCATAGATCTCGGTATCCTCAAAGTATATTTTTCTAATCTGACAAAAATGTTGGTGGGTTCTCTTAATCTGACCGAAAAAGGTTTTTTTGTTTCTGGACGGCATATTTCTGTGAAGCGCTCAGTCTGTATTACATGTTTATGGCACATTCCTCTTTTTTGCTTCAATTTTTCACTTCGTTTTGCTTACGGTACGTCCAAAAAAAATTTGAGGATCAACAAGCTATTGAATAATATAAATAAATGAAACTGTACATGTTAATAATACTTTTGTATACAGATACGCGTAACTTTTTCCGAGTCCACGAAAATTGACGAGAAGCTTTAGAAAAAAAATTTTTAGATATACTGAAAGATATATAATTTAATAATCGTTGTTCCATATCAATTTTCTCAACACCCTCCGTTTTTGAGATATAGGTACTCAAAAAACGGGAGTTTGAGTTTTCATGATGTTTTAAGTCCAAAAGTTTTAACTTTGGACAAAAATGTGTAAAATAAAATTACCTTTTTTTTATTTAAACTTTTCGTTCGCGACCTTATAACTCGGCGGCGTCAAGGACTTATCGTCAGATTAGTTAAATTTAGTCTTAAATCACTAAAATCAACCCCACAATATCTTAATCTGACGCGCTCGAGTATTTCAGACTATCGATTTTTTTCTACTAATCTGTTCGTCTTTCCTAGGCGCGTGTCACTACATATAGAGCTAATACTTTCCAAAGTTGTTCTATTAGGTCTAAGGTATCTCTCATATCAACTGCCGCTCGAGTATTCCCGAAAAATCCCCTATTCGCCTCCCTAACTATAATGGCCCTCATTGATACACTTGTTGGTTAAATAACTATTAAGTGAGTAGCTATATTGTAGTTGGTATAAAAATTGACGATTTTACTGGATGACTGTATCTCATACACTATTTACTTATCGTGTTACTGAGAAAAACAACTTTATTACCTGTTTCTCCTCAAGAGGGATATTAAAATTTAGTTTCCGCAATGCTTTGTAAGTTCAACTACTGAAAAATAGAATAATATGAATTAGGTACGAAGTATTTTGAAGGTGAAATTATTTTCTAACCAAAAAATACTTTAATATAAGCAATAAATACGGGGTTGTTTTGTAAAGCCCGGTTCTGCATGACGGGGCAATTCATCAAGGCAACTTAATTGCAGCAACTTCTCGCCGCAACTCGTCTCCTATCAAAGTTGCATGAGCAATCACATCATGCTCATACTATTGCAGCAATTTCTTAGGGAAATATATTGTTGCCAATATTCAAAATAGTCATAAATTGGGTTCTTATATGGTGAATTTTTTTATTGATTTCCTCAACGGGAACGTCATAACCATTTTCAAACAAAGCTTTTTTAATATCATTTATGGAGTCCAATCTTTTGTTTTTTAGTTTGTATACTCTATTTCTTAATGTCTGACAGCACAGTAGCCTCATTAAATATTCAAATAGAAATTTATCTTTTACAGAGTGATCCTAAGAATTTTACAAGTAAATACTAAAATTCTGATGCAAAACAAGTAGGTGTCTGTATTGGTTATCTAAACATCCCTGTTTCAGCTCAAAATACAATATGGTAATAAAACTGAACAATGCCAGATAAACGATAAATATTGCTGCAGTGGCGGAGATTACGATATTAGTTTATTCTGCTTATTTAATTAGATTCGGTCGACATTACAGTTGAAATAAAATTCATTCGTTCAGGCCTATTAACAAGTTACATTTTCATTTTTATTAAATTAATTAAAGAAAATATAGTTTAATTTTCATAATTCAAATTTATTGACAATGAATGAATGTATGTCAAGTAAAGTAAACATACCATTTATAGGAAATATAAAATTCAATCTATAGTATCATCCTCTTCGCTGGCCATACAAGAATCATCCGAAGACTGGTCGAGAGAGATCACTATCGGTTCTATAGTTTGTTCTATGAGGTTATCTAAAACCCACATTTTCTCTTCCTCTTTAATTACATGATTCACAGCATCTCTCCAGTTCTCTTCAGTTATTGTTGTCAATGAGTACTTCATTAGTTCTCGAACATCTTTCATTTTAAATGTTTTATTATGTCTAGCTACACAACCTTTCATTTGGGCTCATATTAACTCTATCGCATTTAATTCACAATGGTATGGCGGCAAACG
>CAJUYG010000049.1:464524-527461 GCA_910591675.1 Galerucella calmariensis | reverse complement strand
TGACCTTTTCGCGTGCTGTCAGACAATAAGAAACAGACTATAATTGATGTGATTTGATTTATACAGATTTACCTTCGTTTCATAAACTGCTATCAAGTTTTTTGTCGAGTTTTTATCCCAATCCTGACTCATTCTTATTTATTTAATTTTAATTCTTCATACACAATCTACAAAAGCAACAGTTTTTTTAGGAGAATAAAGAATCTAATCACATAACATAGAGAAATAAATAACATACTAAGCACAGATACAAAGATAATCTCGTAACTGACATTTCATCTACTTATACCAACAGAAGTTTTAGGTTTGCGTAAAAAAAGTCACTAAAAAAGTTACCAAGTTGCTGCAACTTATGGCATACAATTAGAACCAGTTCTATTTTGGTGCAACTCGATTGCATTGATAAGTTGTACGGTGGGAACTCCTAAACTGCATGCAATTTTGTCGCCACGATCGAGTTGCAGGGACGAAATTGCACCCTCAGAACCGGGCTTAAGTGCAGCATTTTCAGGAATTGAATGTTAGTATTTTCCTACCCGGTGATCAATGTACTATTGTTAAATTGTATTCTTTCAATAAATATAAAGTTAGAATACGATTTAATTAACAAAGAGAAATTGAGGATATTTAACTTTTTTTTATTGGGGAAAATTTACAATGTGCTTTTTTAAATATAATTCATTGACCGCAGCTAATAACGTTTGTATTCACTTTATACGTTAATAAGAGTAGCAAGAAGTGTAGCACCTGTACCGGTAGAGTGTCGGCTCCATGGTTCGCAGCTTCCCATCCCGGAGATTGAGTGTTATCTGTATATAGTGTACATGCGCGAGTTCGTTGATGCCCGGCCTGTAGGCCGTCGTCTGGGCCAGTGCTCTTCGGTCTTTTGCCTTTAAAGGCGTTAAATTTGTCCCGTTGGAAAACTCGGTCACGCGGCTTCCCAAAACAACCTGTCGAATCCCGGTGTCATTACTCCTGTGACCGACTATCTACTACAGACTCCCGGGTTAAGTTTCTTGATCGTGCTACAGGTAGACAGATGTAAGGATTTCTTTTTGTAATTATTTTAATTTTTTTTTCCGAAATTATTAATTGCTGGGTAAAAATTTTTAATGCGTTTTTTATGCTACCCTGCTGGTTTTTTTTTGCTTAACATCGTCTGGTATTTCCCAAACTGAATTATAACCATAATGTTTATTGGGTATTCAAAATAAAAAAATGGCGTAAAACCATTCAACAAAATATCAAAATAAATAAATTAATTTAACTTTAAATTAATAAATATTAAAGTTATTAGAAGAGCTTGGAGCATAATTAAATAAAAGGCATTTTACTTTGTTGGTGATGTACTTCTTGATCTATGTTATTGTAAATCAACGAGGCTTCACTCTTTGTATATAAATACTTGAAGCGGAAGTAGCACTTGACGTTAGAGCTGGCATTTCTTCGATATGCATATGGACATCGTGATTATGTAGAATTTGATTAGCAAATTAAACTTTATTTCGTACTACCATGATAACAGTGTTAGTGAATTAAAAAAAACTGATGGTGTAAAAAATAGCGTAAAATATACGGGACGGATGTTCCCTTACATCTTTCCTCCAAACTCTCAAGCTGGTAAGCTTCACATGCAGCCCTTAATATACTAATAAATAGAAAAACACACATTTCCATACTTTTTCAAATCATTACATCACAAACCATCCGTTCTAAATCTGCAATCCACAATATTTGTTAACGTATTTTTATTACAAAATCAATTTACGTCATCAGTGTTGTCACAGAAACATCAAAGCTCTACCCATGCTCTACCCACTCATTTAGTTTAGTTAGAATAAACTGATTTGATAATTATAATAGTGCAATTCCAAAGTATCTGGATAGAGGTATCTTCTTCCATGTCACAAAATCTACATTTATCTACGATCACCTTTAAAATTATACATTTACGAACCAAAAAGAATGTGTGAAATCATACATTATACATACGTTAAAAAGCGTGCGTAAATGAACAATGCTTTTTATAACGTATGTAAAGCTAGCATGACCAAGTGAGCAGAATCAGTCGCACTTTCGCTATAAATTTAGTGCTTATTTAGTGTAAATTAAGTGCCGTAGTCATAAATTAAGTGCTCTACGGAATATACAAAAAATACAAACATTGCTAGCTTTATATAAAGCTAACAGTGTAATCCGTCAAAATCGAAAATAAGCATTATAAAGCAAAAATTCCAAATGCATACCATTAAGTGCTCAATAAGTGCTGTCCATATCAGCGATAATAAATACTAAAAAATTATTTTTTATTGTTTATCTAGTGCGAGATCATGTGTTCAATGCTAGCCTAACAATCCTAGCAGTATATAGAGTTGAGTACTAACTCTTGCACTTGCGCAGTGCAATTAAGTGCTCAATGAGTGCTCTCTATATCGACCAAGATGATTATTGAAAATAATATTTTTTTTTAATCAGGTGTTCAATGCTAGCCTAACAATCCTAGCAGTGTATAGAGTTGAGAACTAACTCTTGCACTTGCTTGAATTCATTTAACAGTGCAGTGCAATTAAGTGCTCAATGAGTGCTCTCTATATCGACCAAGATGATTAAAAAAAAATCTACCTTGACAAAAAATACCAACTTCGGTTCGACTACACATATACCTACTCCAATAATTTCACAGACGACGGTAGCTTAGAAATAGATAAAATTGGACTCAATCAAGTCTCGGAGGCTGTACTCAACTCCAAACACTGCTGGAGGTGTTGAGCTAGCATTAAACACTTGATTGAAAAAAGGAAAAATTTTTTTCAATATTTATCTTGGTCGACATAGAGAGCACTCATTGAGCACTTAATTGCACTGCGATGTTAAATGAATTCAAGCAAGTGCAAGAGTTAGTACTCAACTCTATACACTGCTAGGATTGTTAGGCTAGCATTGAACACATGATTAAAAAAATTTTTTTTTCCTAATCATCTTGGTCGATATAGAGAGCACTCATTGAGCACTCATTGAGCACTTAATTGCACTGCGCTGTTAAATGAATTCAAGCAAGTGGAAGAGTTAGTACTCAACTCTATACACTGCTAGGATTGTTAGGCTAGCATTGAACACTTGATAAACAATAAAAAATAATTTTTCAGTATTTATTATCGCTGATATCGACAGCACTTATTGAGCACTTAATGGTATGCATTTGGAATTTTTGCTTTATAATGCTTCTTTTCGATTTTGACGGATTACACTGCTAGCTTTATGTAAAGCTAGCAATGTTTGTATTTTTTGTATTTTCCGTAGAGCACTTAATTTATGAATACGGCACTTAATTTACACTAAATAAGCACTAAATTTATAGCGAAAGTGCGACTGATTCTGCTCACTTGGTCATGCTAGCTTTACATGCGTCTTTTTATACGGGACTTTCATTATAACACCCAAAAGCGTGCGTAAATGACCAATGCTTTTTAAATGGGGTTTTCATTTTAACACTCTCTTTTAGCTACGTGATTATCTAGTTGCCTTGAATTTAGTCGTTTGTTATATAAACTTTTGTGCTGACAGTAAGTTTGACAGAAGTGTCAGACATAGTGAAAAATATTTGTTACTTTAAAAAAAGACAAATTACCCAATTTTATAATTAGTAATTTATATAATTGTCCTCATTTAACTGTAAATATGAATTTAAATAATTAGAATTCATTGTGTATATATTTGTTTATAGAAAATTCGTAGATAAACTTTTGTATGACACTTGTGCGTGAAGTACTTTTGCGAACTAGTTGCGAAAAAGGCACTCGCTACGCTCGTTCCTTGCATTTTCGCAACTCGTGCGCAAAAGTATAACTTCACGCACTTGTATCATGAATAACTATTTTCTTCCTCCACTATTTTGAGGTGCTTATTCAGGCGACGTTAGGATTCCTGTTGAAACTCTTAGCGTAATTTTATTTTGACTTATACATTCATTTGATCTCACCAGGTTGTTGTAAGCCAGAAGAATCTTTGATTGTCTACTCCCTACTAGGTCTTCTCAATGGTCAGATCTTCACTTTTTTTGGCGTTACTTATTTCTTCCAATATTACATTGGAGATGATTCAACAAAAGGGTTCAGGCCAAGATCTCAGTGCTGCTTTACTATCCGACATTATGATAATACTTTGCCTTCTGTATCTTTTAGAATTTTTTGAAATTTTTAAATTTCTAGTCCCACGATATATGACATTTCCATCCTCTTGCATCAGCTTGTATGTATGTATTTCGGGATGACATTCACTGTCACCTAAAAGATCTATTGTGTCCCCTTACTTCTACTTAGTTTCTGAGGAGAGTCTCAGGAACTAGTAGCTCCTTTATTCCTATTTCCCGGAGGAATTTTAGGATGTCTGCAGGCTTCAACTTAGATACATGTTCCTCTTCTATCCAGTAATCTCCCAGGTGCTGTGTTCTAGGATTCTGAAGTGCTGTGTAGTTGGAAAGTATATGGATGCAGGCTTCTTCTTCCATGCTACAAAGCCTGCATTCTTCTTCCTCCACTATTTTGAGCTTTTTCAGGTGCCCATTCAGGCGACAATAGGCCGTATATGAAGCATTTACTCCCAAGTTAAAGGTGGAAGCAAAAGGTAGAAGTAAAAGGTTTTGCTCCAAGTCGTATTCATAATATCTACCTTCTCCTTGCAAGGAAACGCTTCTGATAAATAAAGTAAAAGGTACAGAGATTAGTCGTTAGCAATTACAAACCTGTTGAAACTTGCAATATGTAATTAACGTGCTCTGTCACATCAGTTTATTTTATTTGTTTCATACATAAAAAATGTTCGCAAGTAAATTGAAGTGTTTGATCCTTCTGACTTATTTGTGAAGTATTGGAATTCAACCTATGTAAAATATCTGATACACATAGTGAAGGGAAAAGTAGCGAAGATGTGACTACTGAGATGATGTTTACTGCTGGAAAAATCCATGCATTTCTGGAGATTCTCGAGAAATCTCAGGTTCCAGCCTGCACATTAATACTGCTAAAATCTTTTCGATTTACATATGCGTCTCCAAATTGGGCTTGCTCTTCAATACGAATATGCGTGTAGTCATTAGCCCCAATAGCTGTTGGGAAATTGTACCTGGTCAACCACTTCTCTTTGGCCTGCATGATTTGATTTTCTGTGTTTGGGAACCGGAATCCATTCACCGACCTGTTGTATAATCCGCTCAAGCACCTCATGAAATCCTCTGGACACTGTGGGCTGCGTACATCCCAATTCTTCAGCAATTCCGCTCTGGAATCCAGGGTTTGCACAATAACGCAGAAATAGTTTCATTTGCAGTACAAGCGATAGAGCTGCTCCACGAGTTTCGTGATCCACGCCAAGAAAGTGGTCCGCCAACCACACCACATTCTCCTCGTCAAATCTAAATAGCGCTTTGAAATCTGATTCACGTGGCGTACGTCTTGGTTTATAGTATTTTCTTGTACGTAAATGCACCATATTAGCCATAACAAACACAATAAAGGATACAAGCCCTTGCAGACAGAGTTTAACACAAGAAAACACTCCTACACATACACTAATGTTTACTTTACAAGCTGTGTGTTGGCTGGGCAACTTCTGAAGAGTGAGAAAAGTTCTTGTGACCCTAGATTCCTTTTTTTAGAAGCAAATCCTTTAGTTTTCGAGCAAATGCTTCTTTTTATAAATACGAATAACGTGAAACCTTTTACTTTAAAGCAAAGCCTTCGAAGCAAAACCTTTTCCTTCACTTTTTTTTATGCATATACCTTGAAGGAATTGGTTTATATTTTGAAAGCAAAAGGTAAGGCTTCTTTTTATAAATACGGCCTAATGTCCCGTTAGGATCCCTATTAAAACTCTTAGCGCAGTTTTACTTATTTGATTTATGCATTCATTTGATCTCAACAGGTTGTAGTCAGCCAGAAGAGTCTGTGATTGTATAAGCCCTACTAGATCTTTCCAATGGTCATATATTCTCTTTTTCTCGGCTCTACCTATTTCTTCCAATATTACTTTGGGGCTGATTCCGCAAAAGGGTTCAGGCCCCCAGAAAGGTATTTCATCCCCCTCTTTGCTAGTTCATCTGCTATTCCATTTCCTTTTATTTCAGTGTGTCCTGTAATCCATAGTAAGATGACTATATTGTTCTCGCCTAGTTCATTGAGTTTGTCTAGGCATTCCCACACCATTTTGGAACTGATTACACAAGAGCTCAGTGCTTTAATGGCTGCTTGACTATCCGACATTATGATAATCATTTGTCTTCTATATCCTTCATCAATATTGAACTGGGCGCACTTTCTTATGGCGTAGATTTCCTCTTGAAAGATACATGGGGTTTTTCCCAAGCTTTCAGAGAATTTCTTTGAAAAGTTATACTTTTTCATCATACCGTCTTGTGGCATGTCCCAGGTTGTCTGATTTCCAAGAAGTGAAGAGGTGGTTTTTTTAATGATTCCTTCTCTATTTAGTCTGTATCTTGTTCTTTCTGCAACACTTTCCACCACCATATGTAGAGGAGTTAGGTTGAGAATCACTTCCATGGCTGCCGTTGGGCATGTACTTTACATGTCTTTGAATTTTGAAGAGGTTTTCTCTCGTCGTCAATAGGCTAGTTCTACTTATCCACGCAATGGCTCCATAAGTGATGATTGGTCTCACTATGGCAGTGTACATCCAGCTTACGATTTTTGGGTTACAACCCCAGTTTCTTCCTGCCAGATTCCTGCACACCATTAGAGCCATTTTTGCCTTGTATGTAATCTCCTTTTCGTGTTTGTTCCACAGGAGTTTACTGTTTAGAGTCAAACCTAGATCAGCTTATTACTATAGAATCGAAGTTTTCCTGGGTAACTGTCATTGCTGGTGGATCTGTCCTTGGATAGCTGCTGGGATTAATTTGTTCACGCTTAAATTTTTCACACCAACTTCTCAAATGTGGTAGGAATCCAATCAACGGATTCAATAAAACACCACGTAGACCACAATAGCGATATATTTATCTTAAATTCAATTCGCTACCAGTTTTGGTGAGTTATTACCAGCATCCAGTCATGGATTTATAAATAGGCCGCGGCCTAGGGGCGGCAGATTTCAGATGACGACCACTTTATTTCAGAGGATAAAAGTTAAACACGTCCACTGGTTTTCTCATGGTTTTTTATACTTTCAATAAATCCCTATTGAAGGAAACTTATTCCTATCGAAACCTTTATTATCGCGTGAGTGATAGATGAGAATTTCAGATAACGGAGAACCATAGATTTATTAAATTCTTGCCTTCTGTAGGACACAAGGCTCAAGAAATGTTTAATGCCATTACTATTTTTTTTTCGGGCTGGGATGGGAAACTCATGGTCGAATGGGTCCTAACCAGTACCCAGAGAGTGTTGGACTCATCCCCAAGGGAATGCCTACCAACCAAACCCACCTCAAGCTCGCCGTTACTCCCGCCTCTGAATCACTACACTAGCATACTTCAAGGCGGGCGGCGGTCCCTCACACACTCTCCGTCATCTATTCCCTTCTATCACTCCTACCTCTCACATGCCTTCTATTGTCCTCTTTCGCAATCATGCTCTCCACTAGATTCATCTGTAATACCCTCCATCTATCCTCTACATTTTTTCTTCCCGCTGTCTGCTTTCTCCTTCCTCCTACTTGCTCAGACTTGTCCCCTCTGAGGGGTCCAGAGGGTACCTCCCATTTTTTCCATCTCCGTCTACATCAACTCCCTTCCGTCCCCTACTACAATCTGCCTCCCCTGGTTTGTGTCCCCTTTCCCCGCATACCCTACAGAGAAAGGCTTGCCGACAGTTTCTGGCCATGTGCCCCACGCTCTTACAAAGCCAGCATTCCCTAATCTTCTCCACTCTCCTTGTCTCACATCCCGCTACCTGGTGGCCCTTCACTCCACATCCAAAACATCTGCCCTCCTCTCTCCCCTCTATAATATTCACCCTATTTTGGTCCAGCTTAATCTCCCGTTTTCCTAGTAAAGCTTCCGCTTTTCACATTCCATCCTCACCACCGCCATTTTCATGTCGTTCCTCTCTCTCTCTCACCACTTTCATCACCCTTGTCCCTTCCCCAATCAATTCCTCTATTTTCTTGCTCACCACTTCATCTTTATTCCACGGATCTATCCCCACCATCTTAATGGTTTTTGTTGTTCTTCCCGCTTCCACCGCTCTAGCTCCTGTTACCCTTTCCACATACCTCAGAATTCCCCTGACCTCAACCTCTTTCGTTGCCTCTATTACCACCTCCCTGTTCCTTGAGACTCTAAGTCTATCCACCCACTCTCCTTCTATCTCTATCATACCCTTCTTAATCCTTTCTATCCCCTCCTGATTGACTTCTCCAATATCCTTCAAGATTACCGCCTCATTCCTGAGCTCCTTTTCCTTTTCCCTATCTGTATAAATTTCCATCTTCATCCCATCTGCTCTCAACCACGCGATCATCTTCCTCAGTACCTCCATCTCCACATGCTCGAGCCTGTGTAGCCCAACGCTGACCTTGCTCCCCACTTCCTCAAACAGTCGACTCATCATATCAAACACCTTCTTCTCATCCCTCCGACAGATCAACTCCTCCGCGTTCAGCCTTGTACCTTTTCTTTCCGTAGTGCGTACCTCCTTAACCCACTCCATTTCCTCTACTTTTTTTGCCAGCATCGGATACCTATCCCTAAACATCTTCTGAATTCCCTTCTCCTTACCACTGTCTTCCTTAGTCACCCATACCACTTTTATCTTTGCATCCCCTAACATTGAGTTTCCCACCTCCACCTCTATTTCCTTCCTCTTTTCATCCTCCCAGTCCTCATTTCTAATCTGCTTCCATCCATCCCAGTCTTTTCTGCCCTCCTCCCATCGTGTTGGCATTCTCTCCTTCCCAACTTCCTCTCTCCTCAACCTCTCTAATTCACTGACCCGCCCCTCAGCTACCGACTTCTGCTCTTCCAGCCTTTTCTCCAGTCACCTTACCATCTCCTTCAATCTCTCTACACTCTCCCTCTCTTCCACTTTTCCACTCTTCACTTCCTCCCTTAATTTCTCCTTCTGTTTCCTCTTCTGCTCCTTATTCTTCAGAGGCGACACCTCTTTCCTTTTCACCCCAGTATCGTTCCACTCACTTGTCTCTCCCGCCTTATCAGGTGTTCGTTTCACCAGCCTCGATTTCCCAAAAATTCAATTTCCTTCTCTCTCTTTCTCCACTGCTTCCTCCATACTACATCCCACGAGTAGCTAGTCCACCACCACAGAGCCCCACTTGTGGTAGTAAGGTTGGGTACTCCGGGAGGTCACCAGGTATCCCGGAGGCACCGTTACTGACTGACTTTCGCGCAGCCATACATCCATTGTCACGGTTGCTAACAATGTAGATTACGGATTGTTTTATCGAGGTTCACTCCTCTAGGCTTTTTGTCACGGTTGCCTCCGGACGCAGTGGCCTCCGCTGCCTACAATCACACAACATAGCTGCCTTCCCTATGCTGCTGGTTTTTATCGAGGTTTATTACTCTATTCCCTTTGATCCGCGAGCAGCTATTCGGGTTCCCATACTGGATACTTATTTATTGTTTATTCCGAGGGTTGGTCGATCATGAGGCCCTTACAGCTCGAAGAGCACGAGTCCCTTGACCACCCACTCCCTCTGGAGACACCCTATCAGCCATTGGGACGCGCCGTGTCGGGTAGGACAACCCCTTCTACGGAGACTTGTATGAGAGATTAGGGGTGAATCACTTCCAGCATCCCTCATCCAACCCTCTGAAGCACGGAATGCCATTATTATAGAGCTGGAAAAGTTAAAAATTAATCTCAAAGATTGCTGCGGTCAAACTTATGATAATGCCTTTAACACAATGTGCTATGTTTGTTCCTTGTGCAGCTCATTCATTGAATTTGGTGGGAGCCTTGGCCGCTGAGTCTTGAAGAGAAGCCTGCCACTTTTTTATGTTGCTAGAGGAGGTATATACTTTCTTCGTGAAGTCAACTGAACGCTGGAAAAAATTAACGTATGAGATAGGAAGAGGAAAAACACTCATGAGAGTGAACCTCACTTGTTGGTCGGCTGGAGGGGATGCCTGTAAAAGTATAAGAGATTCCTGGGATGAAGTAATTACAGTTTTAATAATGATTGAAAATGACAGTACATAGAAACTGAACGATGAAACAACGAATGAAGAACCTGAAATACTCTCCGGTTCCAGAGATTATTTCAGGGTGAACACCTTTTTGGTCATCCTTGATAGACTGAGTGTTGAAATACAGAAAAGGCATAAGGCTTACTTAAAATTTGAAAAAAAATTCTTTTATAGCAAAAATAACAAAGAGTAACAGAAAATGCCCAGTCTCTCGTGAAATATTATACCAATGATTTAGTATGTACATGGGGCGGCAGTATTAAAGTGGCCTACACTCATAAAAAATATAAATCCGGCACTGCCATCATCAGGTTATAAAAAATGGAAAAAATATCGTATACACTAGATCTTCAGAGTAAGTAGGTACCTATAGCATGCCTACCATTTCGGAAGCTTTAAATATCGACACAACCATTGGGGATATGATTGTTGCAGAGTTGAGTAAAACGTTTGCTACCGCATTCAATAAAATTAATTTGGAGCAGCACCAAAAGCAACGTTAGACAGACAAAAAACTGTCCGTCCTTCGTGGTCCGCAAGCGTTTTGGAGTTAATTAGAGACTTCGTTGCGTATATCTCCGGTCCCAATTGCGTTCGCAATGTGGAAGAAAAATAAGATTAGCTAGATATTTATAGTTACACGTTATTTTCGTTAATAACATAGAAATGTTCTTTTTTTTATTTTCTAGCGACATAGAAAGTATAAATGTTCTCATATGATCGAATAATTTAATTAAATATTAGTTGTCAATGTGTTTAAAAATTAAAATCCAATTATTATGAATTCAGATATATTTATTCAAATACGCGACAATGTTCTTACCATGTTATGCTGTTATTATTTCGCGAGAATCGATTATTTTGATGGTTACCTGTTTCTGAAAGTGTCAAGCTACGACGTAAGCACTTGAGAATAATTTCGACATAACCTCATGTATTAATGTTAAAAACAATTGCTTTTAGCATGTTTAGAAATTAATTACATCGTAGACATGTTAATTATTATTACTCATTTAATAATATACAAGAACGTTTCAAATGCTATTGAATTTTGAAAGCTGTTTGTGAAATATCAATTTTGGAGAATGCTGGAAGCAAATTCCGCTATTTATGTGAATAGGCAAATCCAATTTTCTTACAATTACCATTCAAAGAACACTTTTCTGCGCAAATTTCTATACGCAAACTAGGTAATAGTCCATAATTGTGAAAAAATGTTATATGTTTGTAACAAATCATAAATCAAAGAATTTATTTATTTTGATTTTTAAAGATTGCGCGTTAATCTGTGGTAATCGAAAGAATAATGTACATGTACATTACTTATGTGGAAAGTATCATTTCACACTCATGATATTAGATAGATAGATAGATTTTATGAGGTGGCTTTCGACCTATTCTACTGCGACCTTTTCAGATCTATTGTGGTCCTCTAAACTCTAGATTACATTCTCCAGCCTGACTTTTTTTAAAAAGTCTACACCGAGAGTAGAGTTATTTATAGACAAATAGACTGATTTGTTTGACCCCCCTTTGTTTAAAACTAACATTGCTTATTTCTTATTAAGAAGCCATTTTCACGTAAAAATAGTAGGAAATTTTGATATAAAAAAATGATTTATTCGAGTGTAATTTCTTTAATGTAAAAAAATGTGTTCTCTTTTATGCACACCTTCATACAATTGTTCTTCAGAAACTATAAAAGTCTACGAAGCACAATATAATATTTTGTTATGAAATATAACAATGCTATTTGGGCAAAAATTGTTTTCATTACCCAGAAAAAAACCTAACATCATCAATAATATTCCATCACTTTAAAACAACAAATTAAATATTCCTAGTAAATCATTTGAAATTTTTGACAGAAATTTACATTTTTTAAATAAGCCTATAGATTATTAGCCTCAACTAAGATCTACTTTATACCGAAAAAATAAGTATTTCAGTATAATTGTACATTTATTGGTACGAGAAAGAAAACTTATTTGCTACAAATCACATATTTCTTCACCCGTAAGAAATCACATTAACCTACAAATTATGTGGCAATTGAAACAAAGAATTCTCACCCCACCCTTCCCTATTATTCAGTAACGGTCACCCCCTGTATACGTTTGGCGTCAGTCTGCATGTGAAATTAGATCAGTTTTTGCAATTTTACTAATTATTTTGTTTTTGTGGTGTGTGGTTAAAGTGCTCTGGACAAAAATAAGTTTGATAATAGAATGAATGAATTGTTAAACTCATGGCGATTACAAGAATTGTGAGATATCTTTGAAGGTAAGGAAATAAATGACAATTATATTCAGATCTACTCCAAGAACTCTAAAAAGCTACTATGGGGAAAGCATTAATGAGCACACTCAAGGATAAACAAGGCTATCTTGTGGATACCATTGTTGGTTATGTTTTAGATCATGTAGGTATGTTTAATTTTAACAATGTATATGGTTTCCATTTTTTAAATGTATGGTATCTATTTTAAAAATGTAAAGTTTTCTTTTTAATAGATCAAAATATTCAGCAGCAAGTTTTTTATTCATATCCTGATTTCCTACTGAACAGTTTTATGCATAAACAGAGACTATTAATTTTTAATAGATTTAAACATGTTTGTCATAAAAATACTGTAATTTTAATCCGTGTCCAGACTAACCATCGACTAATTCGATCGACTAGTCCACACATACAAAATGAAAGTCAACTTTGTTGTTCGACATAGTCTGGAAACGGCTTAGACAAATATTTGTGGAAAATATATTTTCCTAGGTAATCTAATTATTAAGAGAACCGTGTGGAAGTTACCTATACTGCTTAATACACCGTGAACTTTTAATATATTTCTAAATATTTAGAAACATTTCAAAGGCTCAGTGTATTGATTAATGCATGTAGGTAACTTCCATAAACAAAAAACAATACCATAAATAGTTCGGTTTCTTAGTGAAATATATATTTTCACTATAAGGCAATATAATGTTTATGAAAATTATGGTTCGGTTATGATACATATGTTGAATTTTAGTAAAAATTAATAATTTCCTTGAAGAAGGAACATTTGTTTTCAACAAAAAAATATAATTCGCTGGGAAGATACATTTTTTACGAATAAAAAACATGTCGTTAACACAGACAATATACTTTTTTATGGTGAAGAAATATATTTTACCGATAAAATACATTTTTTTATGATGAAGAAATGTCATTCAGCCATAAAGTAATTTTTTTATAATAAACAAATATAGTGAGCTTGCAAAAACAAGTATATGTTATTGGAAAACTACTTTATTTAATTTAAATGCTTTCAAAGATTAATATAACTATTTTGTCATTATACCTTAACAAATGTTGTTTGAGACAAATATGATACATTTTTACAAGTATAAATGTAATTTTCGATAGATAACTTATTTTATTGATGACAATGAATATGTTTTTATCCATCCACAAAATCACTCTCCGAACTTGAAACGAATCCTTTCTTAACGACAAATTAAATATTAGTTAGGCCAAATGGAAAATCATATTTATTTGACATAATAAGATTTTGATTGGCACAAATAAATCTTTTTCTCGGTCCCATCAGCTTCAAATGCCTATCGAGCTTATACAATGCCCCGTTAACAGACCCACTACAGCTTTGACAGTTTTCCTATCTTTGGTCATCAGATCTGCTGTAAATATTGGCAAGTGTTTTAAAATGAACTGTTTCGCTTGCCTCTGTCCTGGTGAGCTCCTCCACCATTTCAGAGATTTGTGAGCGGCCCACTTCTTTGTTTCCATTCTTGTTATGGTTTTTGCAGCTCCGCAGAAGGGTTCCGGCCCAACCAATGGCATTGATGAGCCTTGTTTGGCCATTTCATCCTCTACGGAGTTGAGTGCCTTTTATGATATGGTCACAGTTTCTCCCACTTGATAAAAAAATTGATAATTTTTCACACTAATAATATAATTTCAATTAGAAACTGCGTAAATCATTGGATATGGTATGTATAGTACTCAATTGATTATTTTTATTATGTTTGAACTTTATACAAGCATTCCAATGAGAACTGAAGGCGTCACTTTGATAAAAACATGAAAAACAAGGCCAAAATCATATAAAGAGGGACGTCTTTTTGCTCATATTTGTAGACGTTATAACTTTAAAATCCTCCCAAATTTTTTAAATGATACACCCCATACAGTATTGCATTGTTCGATTCCTTCCTTCAACGGGATTACAAAAATGTATAAACTTATAACGTCCACATATGATTCTTATATTATTTTTGACGTGTTTTTTCATTATCCATAATAATGAGTCCACATTGAAATGATCTGTATAAGAAACATGAATTTATAATAATACATACTGTAGACAACTTCTATATGTAGGTTGTACCTACATTTAATTTTCCTTGCCTTTTCACACATACCTCTACCGCTACGGGTAATGAACGTGAAGTTGGAAAAGCTACGCTGCTTTCTAGTAATATTCGCACTTTCACATACCCCAAACCTCGCTTTTACTGCTATTTCACGTCTTAAACAGCAGCATTTGCAACAAAGTAGAAGCAAAAACACTCCGATTGATCTCCATCAAAGTACGCGCGCTATATGGCTTTTACTTTTTCTCACAAGCTTTATCATTTCAGTTTATAGTTTTATATTTTTAGGTACATACAGAATTAGAACGGAATATCCATTACTTATCTAGTGCGAATATAAATAAAGGTTCACACATTGGAATAGCAATTAAACAGCATCAAGTGGGTACACGGCAAATACAAACGCTAAATAGTGCTACAGAATGACGAAGTTTTACAGCTCATTAGGATTTGAATATTCAACACAATGAATAAATAATAGATGGATATTTTGTTTGAAGGTGTAAGATTATTTTCTATATCTTTTTCTACAACGTCAATGTTGCTAAAACGCATATATGCAGTTGCAACGAGCTGCCTCATTCTTTGTTTGAATTGTCGAAATGTTTTCATTGGGCTCTATTTCACCTCTGAAATAGTATCGGAATAGATAAATATCAATCTCGTATATCATGCAGTTTTCATTATGTTAACCACACATGTTATTTATTCTAATTTATTGGCAGTTAATAAACTAGAATCCAAATCGAACATAATATAGGTTGTAATTGTAAATGATTTAACTTTTTACGCACTAAAAAAGTGATTCTGTGTGTATTTACAAGGAAACAAAAAAAATTGGTGATCATTATTTCGATGTCTATCAAAAGGCAGGTCAAGTTCTGTTAAGGCACGTTCTCACTAGTCGATTCTAGTTGAACGATTTTTATTGATCAACTAAAATCGAATGAAAATCCCTGTGTGAACCTACATTTCAATTTTTGTTGAACGATAAAAATCGTTTCACCAAAAGTTGAATCCATTTATTTTCTACTTTTATCGTTCAAGTATATATGAGTCACCGTTGGATTTGATGCGCGATTCATCTTGCTCAGTGTTCAGTTTGGCAATCAAGCAGTCAAATGTTTATGTTTATGATTATATTTAGTGTTTTTTTTTAGAGAAAACTTGTGATTAAAAAATAATATCTAAAAACTCCATTATATAAAAAATACAGAATTCTTTTATGAAACACGTCCAAATTTTGATTATAAGGTTTGTTCCAACAATCACCTTCTGATTAGTACGTGAACGTTCGTGCACTTATTTATGTACGAATCAAACGTTCGAGAACCTGTACGTGAATTAACTCATGAGCATCATACCCTATGCATTGTTGGAACGATTCTACGATTCATTTTTAAACTGTTACCACTTTCAGGAACTTTATAACAACCTTATGAGTTAACGTTTTATTTATGTATGATTTATGTTTGTTTACCATTACCTAACCTTTAGGGCGAGCTGTATCAAACACTTTAACTCGGCTTAATGATAACTGATATTTAGACTGTGGCTGATTGATGTATTTATTATCAACAATTACATCAGTCTACACATCAGTCATCATTAAACCGAGTTTAGGTGTTTGATACAACTCGCCCTAAAACATCAACTGACAGTTTGGACGAACGGTTCTACATTCAAATCTCTGATGAAAATGATCATTTCGCTTAGTTGGAACAAACCTTATTTTACCAAACTAATGTCAAAATTGAAATTGACAAATACAATGTTTATAAATTTGTGTTGTGAGTAGCAATTTTGAAGGTGGTATGGTTGAAATAATACCCTTCTTGGTGTGCGTCATCGATTGTGACGTATATCCGGGTTTTCGGTATGTCGTTTATTTTGGTATTTTGACATATAGCTAACCATAAATTTGATAAATAAAATTATCGGGATCGTATTCAGCCAAATTCGAAAAGGCTATGAAATTAATAATTACCAGCTTCTTTTTCTAACTGAAAATACTTGAGAACTTTCAAAATACTGATGTTTTTCCGTGTTTTCATGCATATTTTTGTATTATTCATATAAATAAAACAATAAGATTAATATTCACTTTTCATAAATAATAAATGACCGTAAACAACAAAGTACAGACCTGTCGAGAACTGTCAGTGTGACAGTAGAAAGAGACGTAAGACACATTGCCGCTAGGGAAGTAACGCCTGCATAGTATTTTGAATTCTCGATTGATAGGTTGCGCTTGAGCGTGATCAAAACATCAACCAATCAAATTTATGTAAGTCAAAGATTAGGGTTAACGTTTGTAATACATTTAAACGGTTCATTATTGTGATATTTTGATTAGGATTAATCACAGACCTGCCTTTTTTCCATTTCTTCCTATGTAATGTGTTAGAAAGACAATAACAATCGATGACGCACACCAAGAAGGGTATTATTTTAACATTAATTGTCCGTTTGTCCATTGATTGATGTCAGTTTCTGTGTCAATGTTTGGACTGGTAGGTATTAGTTACAGCTTTACGCAAAATTGTATCTTTTTTAAAAATTTTCAAGTGTACTTTAGAAAGAAATTCTCCAAATTTTTTCCTTCTCAAAATCCATTTACGTTTGGCTCGTTTCTTCCTACCAGTCATGTAGCTATAGCTTTTACATGGGGAGGGCTTTGGTTTTTTTCATCTGATAGGTTTAGAAGGGGAAAGCTTTATTGAAGGCGCCGCCTAAGGCAAAAAAATCGAGTGCCACGACCTAAAGCAATTTTTTAAGTTTTTAATTATTTGTTTGACTTGGCTACATCTAAAAGTATTTTCAAACATCGGTTTTCGTTTTGCCCCCTTCTGCTGAAATGGTTATAACCATGTATATATATTTTTTAAGGAGCCGTCCCTTCGCTGGCACCACCTCAGCCTCTTGGGCTTATTGTGGATTCTCCTAACATTCTGACTACAGCCTATTCAGCCAATCCGTTCCCTGTATTTCTCATACAGGTTCTTTACTGGTTGGTTCTAGAAGTCTTCTGGAGTCATTTGGGGTCTACCATTTAGTTTTTGCCTCCTGTGGTCCAGCGTCTCACAGTTGCATGATATGCGCAGAGCTGTTTCAGTGTCCTTTTTGCATCTCCTGCATGTGAGGTCTCCGTTATACAGCCCTATTTTATTCAGGTGCTCCTTTGTGAGAATGTCTCCCGTAAGAAGCCCCGTTATGGTGCGTAGTTTGTTCCTGCTCATTGAGAGCAGTTCTTTTGCTACTTTTTCTTATGGTTCTTTCATAAATTTCTTCCCATGTGTTTGCCTGGGCGTATTCTTTCAGAGTTTTATGGATTGTTATTTTACCCACCCTTTTAACCATGACCTAGTGGAGCATCTGGGGATGCCCACAGACGGTTCGGGTCCGTTCATCAGTGTTGACGATCCTGCTCTTGCAAGTTCGTCAGCTCTTTCATTGCCAGCGATTCCTTTGTGACCTGGGACCCACTCCAGTGTTACACTGTTCCGAGTCACTAGTCTTCTAAGTTCTTCGCCGCATTCCCATACCATCCGAGATGTTACCTGTATATTAATTTGGGAGCACCTATTTTAAAAAGTGATAGATGATTGAAAATTGAAGCTTTTATTAAAACAAAAAATCAATCTCACAAAAGTAAATTTAACCCCTTCAGCTAAATTATTCACAATTGTTGAGAAATCTATTTCTATTGCCACATTCCGATGAATACTCATATTGCGGCAGTATGCTAATAAAAAATTATTGTACCTTTATTGTTTGAACCCCCAAAACCCCTCCTTATATACGTCCCTGCTTCCTACATTCTGATAACATATTTCTCAGTTCTGTAATAATTAATTCGCAAATAAACCCAACACCCGCACGGGACAACCTCGTTAGTCGCCAATTTGCTCTCAAGTAACGGTTCCACATTCGTTGAAACAGGACCAAAAATTGATTCGGTTTTAGTTGATCAATAAAAATCGTTCAACTAAAATCGACTAGTGAGAACGCGCCTTTATATTCTCGCTCATATAACCTCAATATTTGTTTACAAACAGCTAATTAGGCATTCCAATGACCTGTCAAAACAAATTCAATATGGCGGCTGGGGGCAAATAGTTTGTTGGTGTTATATTATTGTGCTGTTGAAAAGTTTATTTAAATTTTGTGGGATTGTTGTTTTTGTGCCTTTTTATATTATTTGGGACTTATAGTGGTATTATTACATTTTAATACGAAAAAATGCCAACTAAGTGCCTTGTGGTTGGTTGTGGAAGTCGTTCCAACAGGGATGCTGTAAAAATTTTTTCAGTGCCAGCGGTTTTAAGCCACAAATTTGTTAGCTTCATTTAATATCTGTAAACAAATATTTCACTTCACATCTAGGAAACAAACAAATTGGATTTTCAGCTTACCTCTTGCCAATATCTGGATTTTGCAACAATAATGTCTTCAAATAATCACTCTGCATCTTAAAAAGTCTATCAACAATCACAAATTCACACAACTTTGGAGATAATGCCGTTTAAACAATTTATTCACCACGTACTAAATGCTTTCTTATGACACTTAAGATAAGAGGCCAAGAATCAGAGGAAGAAGAAGACACTTAAGACAGTTGTTTGCCCGCAGACGCCATATTGGGTCACGTGATTTGGAATGCCTAATTCTAATGTTGGTTATATGTTTTCGTACTTTGCACCGAGGTAAAAGGAATGCATCCATAAGTTAGCTGTTTTCAATGTCCATTGTAGCTTCATTTATCCATTTCGGGTCCTGGGCTTTGCTCTAGGTACTTGTTTTCGATGGTAAAAACGGTATTCATCAGAAATAATGAGGCCAACATTTATGTTTAAATCAAAATCAAAGATGACATAATTTGCAGTAAATACATCTATCGAAGGAAGGATTCATGGTCTTTTTCGTTAATAGTAAGGTTATTCCTTTTATTTGGTAGTTGCGTTTTTCGAAGATTCTGTTTCTGTAGAGTAGATGGGTGAGTGTAGGCTCACAGCACTTTTAGGCCACATGTGACCCATTGTACATCCTCCCGAGGAGTTGTCATCCTATAGGTCATCGTCCATCCTGTCCTTCCCAGGAAGGTGGACAGGTCACTAGAAGAAATCTCCTTTAGATCGGCAGGTGTAGGCCAAGACTCACCGAACACACACTCTCTTATTGACGATAACTCCGGACACTCGCATAAGACATGCCTGACAGTTTCATCTTCCTGTTTACACATCCTGCATAGAGGTGTGTCCACTAGCCCCATAGTAGGGAGGTGTTTCCTCAGTTGACAGTGGCCAGTCTGAAATCCTACTGGTAAACGTAGGCTTCCCAAAGTCGCCCAGGGTGATCCTAGCGAGACTGCATCCTTTGATTCCATCCCATTTCTTATTTTCTCTCTCTCTTATTTTCTAAGATTAAAAATGATGTAACATCTTCATCAATCTTATATTTTTTTCTTTGAATTTCCTGCATGTAACTTGAACATAAATGCAAGATTCTATTATTTTTGAGTTGAAAAGACAGGGCCATTAGCAGAAAATGCTTTTTTTATAAGTGTATTCGTCAAGAAAACAGGAGAGAAAGGAATTAATTAATTGAGAGCAAACATAATGGAACAAATCCTTTTGTCCCTTTGTATCCTCTTTTTTGTGTCTCTCCAAAATAGATGGTCGGTTTTCATACTTAGGTAAAATGTAATTTTTATGGTCGAGGGTGACTAATGTTCTTAAAGCTGGTTGGAGACGTTTTTGCTGCATCGCAAATCTTCAGTAGATTAATTTGATGTAATTACAGTAAAAATAATACTTAACCAGACGAGATATGATGGCAATCTGTGACGTAAATATCAAACATACTTCAACTATAATTCAATCCATTCAGTGACGAAAGATAAATAATTTAAGATCTAAAGTTGGAAGATAAAAGACGAATAAAAATATATCATCAAATATAACAAACTTCAGGCGGGTTTTATTATCTCGATAAATTTAAATAATATCCGTGTGGATAGGTCTAGTGAATCCATTTGAATCTAATCAAAACAAGAGTGCAAACATTTTAGGAACGGGGGTGTCACAAGCACTAAATCTTCAAGAACAAATATTATTCACTGATGGCAGCTAGAACAAAGTTTAGTTTGTATATGCTGGATGGGTCGGCTATTCACCGTAAAATTATGTAATAAATTTCATTTTTGGACTTTGTTTGAGTGGAAAATAGAGCGATTAAGTTGAATTCTGCGAGAATCGGGTTAATTTAGATATTTAGACTTGTATATTTTGTGTATAAAGATGGAAAAAATATTTTTAGAACTTTAGTTTTTTATGTTAGGTTGGTCTGACCGTTACGTTACTTGGAGCGAGGGAGGTCGCGATGCAAAAGATCTGACCGTTACGTTACGTTGTTACGTTATGTGCCTTGAGAGCGTGGGCTTTCGCGCTCTCTCCTCAGTCTCAGAGCTAGTCTCTCGGCGTTAAATGTTGATTGTCAGCATACATTGTATTATTAATTACAGTTATTAGAATACTTAATATGTACTTTGTGCCAATCAACTTAATGATAGGATTTTTAGAACTTCAGTTCTTTACGTTAGGTTGGAGCGACCGGGGGTCGCGGCGCAAAAGATCTGACCGTTACGTTACGTTGCTGCGTTATGTGCCTTGAGCGCGTGGGCTCTCTCCTCAGTCTCTCTCGTTTACGAAGCAGCGATTCATAGGCTTCAGAGCTAGTCTCTCGGCGCAAAATGTTGATTGTCAGCATACATTGTATTATTAATTACAGTTAATAGTTTTCTAGCTTCAATATGAATTAAATAATATAATTTATAGAAATTAGTGAAAGTGTTTCCATGTAGACTCCTCTCGTAAAATTGGACAAAATGATATAATGATTGAGGGAGCACATTTACTTTTCGAAATACAGGGTGTTGAAACTTTGAAAACTTGAATGTTTTAATTCGATAACTTTAAAATGGATGGATAAATTGATTTGACATTTGGCAGGTTGTTTTTAAATGTAATAGGGCATATTTTGATGAAAAAATATTTTTTAATTTTTGATCCAGTGGTGTACATTTGGGAGAATATGTTACCTTTATCATTTGTCCAATTTTACGAGATGAATCTACATGTAAACGTTTTAAGTGTCATTTGAAAACACCCTGTATATACCCGGTATATAAATATATATACACATGTACTTTGTGCCAATCAACAATGTATATTTTTGTTAAATGAAGTTTCATCCAGAGTAAAATAAATTCTTATATTAATATGTGTTATTGTTATTGCTGTCCCGCGACACGTTCTCCAATTTTTTTCATCAACTTTTATTGATAAACTGGAAAATGGAAGATGGAAGTGCAGGATTAAGCGTTATTCATTGCTGGATGGCATTTAATGTCGATATACTTAATTTTTTGTGTCAGACGCTAAAATCTCTCGGTACGTATAAAAAGAAAACTGCAACGAAAGCGATAGATGGATAATCATAACTTCTAAATTATTAAGAGCTTCGTATGAAAGAAAGATTTCCGCCGGCGATGGCTTTCTGAAATTTTTTCCTGCCATAGATGAACTGAGACTTTCGTATGAAAAAACATTATCATCAACATTGATAGGATTTTATGCTTGTATCCATGAAATTTCTAGAAATCTTTTGAAATGATTTCTTGTGATAAATTATTATGTTGAAAAGTTACTATGTGAAGCTGGAGACCCATACCTCTTATCATAAAATAAATTATTAATTAGGTGTACCATTACTGTTTTCCGATATTAATTGAAGAATATCGAACATTTGTATAATATTTCTTCAAGTTTTTGAATAACTCTAATTATTTATACCTTAAAGTCTTTACATTCATTTTGTAAATACTTTGGACATTTCTCTTTTGATGCATTTATTTACAGGAACAAAGCAGACTTCCATAAAAACACAGACGAACGAACCAATTTTTTCATAAAACCCGTGAATTTGCCAGCGGCTGCATCAGTGACAATAAAGCTTCTTTTTTACTACAAATACATTTCTATGATGAAGTTAAACTTTTTCAGATCCCCGAAAAAAAAAAACCTTGCGTTTATCATTAAAAGAAATAACTTTGTTACCACGTCTCTTTTTTTCCGTTTGAAATTATTCGGATAAAAAACGTAGTGTGTAATGTATTTTTCGTTAATTATAAAAGCAGGAAACGTCAACGTTTTGACCCGTTACAGTTCTAAAGTTGAATTTGTTGTCGTTAAAGCCACGAACCGGCTCAAAATACCAACACCAATATTACAAAAATTCAAAACAAAAGCTTGTAATTTGAAATCAACATTTTTTTTTATTTCGAACTTTTTGTTTGAAAAATAAAAAGTCAATTTAAAGTGTTGCAATGGAAATGTGAAAATTTAAAATATTAGGAGGTGATATGTTGTCGAGCGTATTTGACATAACAAAGGCTTTGTTTGTCTATTCGGTCCTATGTGTGTTAAAACGGAAGAAGCAGTGATAAAGTAGGCATGTTTTTTTATTCACCGGTAGATTCACCAATCCTTCAGCTGACGCGTTCATTCCACCGCTGGTTCGAGGTGGTGGATAAATTTGGTGGCTTACAAAATGACAGCTTAACCTCAAAAAATTGAAGATGGTTATAGCGAATTATTAAAGAAAATGACGAATTAATAGAAATCATTTCGAATATAATAATAAAGTATTGGCTCCTCTTAAAGGTCATTTTAGATTACACAATTTCTTGTGCAATATTCAGTTCAAGTTTTGGAACAATTCAAATTGTTAAGGGCCGGTTGTAGATGTCACAGGTGAACGTTAGTTTAACTGAACTGCCAGTCAACTTTGAACCGAGTTCATTTTGGTTTTCGTTGTAGAGTGCAAGATCAACATTAGTTTGGTTGAACGCCGTTCAGGTCACGTTGGTTGCACTGAGCTACGCTTTTCATCTAAAATTTTAATGTCCCATGCCAAACTTGATCGTTAACTGACAGTGTTGATTGAGAATTATCAGGTGTATGTGGTTGTAAACAAAAAGGTGGTGGTTGTTGTATTTTGTGTGGAAAATTAATGAAGAGAGCAAATAAAAAACGATCAACATATTTCAGTTCGAAAGAAGAGAATATTTTAATATCCTTATGGCCTTATTCTGTACAAAAATGTTAGCGGTAACAGCGCTGTAAATCTTCAAGGTCGAGAGATGTTACGAAAAAGCTATTCTGCACGCTTTTGATGTAACTTTGATGTAATATCGATGTATAATAACATTTTCGCTGTTAAGATAACGCCAACCAAAATATTCGACGTTAGGAGTGTTTTGACACTGTTTGTTATAGGTTGAATATTGTAAATTTTCATGAAATGAGTCAAAATGAACATGAATATCATCCCATTTTCGGGACGGTGTGTATTAGCAATATCGAAACAAAAAAAATAAGCCAAATTTTAGAGTATAAATTGAAAATTTTTTTAGGAATTATATGCGTATAGAAAGAAAAATCCGTTTGATACACCGTAAGACCTTTTCATTGCCTATTACAGGCTAAATGAAGAAATTAATTTTATACTTAGAGCCACATTTAAAAAGTCCAGGAAATGCAAACGCCATACATTTTTTAAATAAAGATGATAAATAAATAATTTCTCTAAAAAAGTCTTCTTCCTTCTGGTTCCTTCACCTCTTGCTCTCGGACCAATTAGGTAAATTCTACTACACAACATAAAATCAGTGAGGTTAGCTACGATGTAATATTGCGCTCTCAACAATTTTTTTACATCGGGTGGTTCAGAATACGATTTTTTACCGCGCTGTTGAATTTGATTTAACATTGCGATTTTAACTACATCGATTACAAATCTCACAGTTCGTTTTTCTAATCGAAATCTACATTTAAATTCAATATCAGACCATATTTCAAAATGACTGGGTCTATTTCTAAAGGTTTGCGGTCTTCTAGGATGTAAAAAACCATTCAAAATTTGTAAGAAATCTTTTCGTTCATTTTGATAGAAATGATGAATTATCAGATATTCAACCTCACTTTTTAAGGTAAACAAGTGGTTAACAACTCAACGACAAATGCCAAAACCCTCTTGAACCGCCTTTGAACGCCCTTCGAGGACCGTTCACGTAAACTTCTATTTGAACCACAGATCAGTAGTGACTGACGTACTTACAACAAAAATTTGCAATTAAACTCGGTTCAACGCTGAACCACAGTTGAACTATGCATCTACAACCGGGCCTAAGTCTTGTATAGAAATTGTATAAAAAATTGTCTACCCTGTCAAATTGTAAAAAAAATAGAGAATAGGTTCTATTTTATTAACAATTTGATTTATTGTTTGTGTTTATTTTTCACGATGAAAATGAATTCAATTCAATTCAATAAACGAGAGATTGAAATGTTAATTGAGGAAATCTCAGAACATGCTTGTTTGAACAATGTAAAACACTCCTCCTCTGTTTTAAAGTTAATATTCGCTTAGTGACATGAGCAGCCGAGCAAATTAATATTTCAAAATTTCCGGTTCCCTAACTAACGAAGTTTTTGAAATTCATTATATCATCAAATCAAATCACTACGCAGATTCTTGAACTGAATATTGTTCAATAAATTGGAATAGTCTAAAATAGCTTAAAACAGTTGGACAATATTTCACACAAGAAATCTATTCCAAATATTGTTCCAAAACTTGGACTAAATATTGCACGAAAAATTGTCTAATCTAAAATGACCTTTACAGCGTGAGAAATTGAAAAAATGTTTAGTAGTTATTGTCAGTTGTTAAATATAATGATAAATAATGTAAACAACAATAACTGCGTTTTTTATGTACCACTGATGACTCTAACGCTCTAAAGTTTTTGATTTCTCCATCACAAAGTATTGATTCAAATATTAGATTTGTTTTTTTGTAAATCCAGTTAAAGTAAATTTCACAATATTTCGTTGACTCGGTATCTTGTCTTGAGGATAAGTAACAAAAAAGTCCCACAGTAACAGATCTGTAGTTAGTAAAATTTAAGTACTAAAGATCATTTTACCAGCCAAATGTTTCAGTTGTAAAATAATCATAGGTACTATTGGGCATTATCTTTTCGAAGAAACGAGTACATTACAATACAATAATAACCAGGAGGAGTAATTTGAAAAGCCTTACCCACACCACTAAAAATTACCAGATTAGTTAGGTACTAAGGGGTGTTCCAAAAAAGTAGTAAAAAGTCGTGTTCGAAATCTATTAAATACCTATGCCTTGATTGATGAAGAAATCAGCCACGCATAGTCATAAGTATTATTTAGACGTTTAATGTTTGTATCCAATTGGTTAGGCTAATGGATCCACAAGGATCCGCAGTCAATATCACAACCTCACACACACAATGTTTATATCTAGAGATTTCATACCTATTATAGGCATTAAACAGACGGGTATTCTGTCACATGTAAAACTTTTTCCTGTTTCGTATTTGAAATTTTTAATTCAAACTGAATGTTTTTAAATAGCAAATAACTGAATGCATTAAAAAGGAAGTCAATGAGTCAATTTTTAGAAGTTTCACTATACTTTCACTTTCAGTTTTCAAATACTTGTGAGATACTCTCTTCATGGTAATCTTCCTTTTTTTGTCTTCAAAAACCAATTTTCTAACAAAACCCATTCTTTTCTATATTGTTCCAAATCTTCGATAGCTTATAACCTCCCATAGACAGATATTGTCATGTTCTACTTTTAAAGATATCTTTCCAAATGTGTAAAAATAAATTCAATTCTTCAAAGAACAATACTCAATTGAATTTAATTTGTTTCAAAGCTTGCAAAATTTTATCCAAAATAGGTAACTTTTTGTTCTTCGAACAGCATTTTTAATTCACTTATCACAATTTTTCAAAAGTACTGGTACTGGTATTTTACCAATATTTTCTGCATTGTATTTTGTTTCTCTACCTCGTTATGATGGAATAACAAGAGTGGATGCGTTGACAAAATTAAGTATAGTTATCTGTCAGAACTATCAAAAATGGAAAAAGTGTTGTGTGAAACTGTGCGGGATCTGACCAAACAGAGGTCTACAGAATTGCCAACTTAAATTCAAATTACTTCTCCTGGTTTTTAAATGAGGTATATGCTATTGTTATTGTATCAACGACTACCTGCTGCGTGTTTTATCCCATTTACAAATATACCACTATATCTCACTTCAGATTTTGTAATGGCTCATTGGAGGTAGAGAATTTGTAATAAAATTTTATATCCCCCTGCAACACGTAACGACGTAATTCTAATCAACTTTTTGATGATTAATTTCCTTCGGAGGAAAACGGAACAATCTCATTAATGAACTCTTTTTCTCTTGTGGGCAATTCACAATGGTAGATTGGAAAATGAAACCTCGAAACATGATATAAGAGCAACGCTCGACGTCGAGGATCATAAACGGATTCATTTTCCACTTTCGATGTAATTCTATTACATTTAATGAGTACAGCTACTTTTTTGTCAAAGGGTTTTTATTGTTCCACATATTTTATTTTTATAATTTCAAAAATGCTATAAATTTCTGTATCTGTATCTGTAAGAATTTGAAGGGTGGGTGACCCCACAGCACTAAGGCCACAATTGGCCCATTGTGCATCCTTCTGAGGTTCAGACTTCCTTCTAGCTCGTCATCCAGCCTACTTGTTTGAAGTAGACGATAAAGTCGCCGGAAGTAAGCTCCCTCATGCTGGCTTGTGTTACCCTGTACTCACCGAATACAGAAAATCTAAATTGAGAGAGTGTCGGACATTCACAAAGAATGTGTTCGACAGTCTCATATTCCTGTTCACATCCTCTACAAAGTTAAGTGTCAGACAGACCCAGTCTGTAAAGTTGTTTTCGTAGGTGGTAGTAACCGGTCAGAATACCCGTGGCTGTCCGAAGGTTCTGTCTGTTCATAGTCACGTATTTTTTGGCTACTTTGCTATCCGGATACTGCAGCAGTTCCTTGGCAAGCCTGCAGCCTTCTGCATCGTCCCATCTACCCTTAAACTTTTCAAAGGAGTCTTCCTTTATTAGGTCAATCATAGCTGACACCGACAGACCAATTAAAGTGCCAGGTCCCAAGAGTTATTGTAAGGCTGCTTTCCTGGCTGGTGAGTCGGCAATGTGGTTACCTTTCGATTTACTGTGGCCCTTGATCCAGCCTAGAGTGACTTCGTTGTTGCTGCAAGCTTCGATCAGGGACAGGTGACACTCCAGTACTAGGCCTGTTGTGATTCGTGGTCTGTTCAGGGCTAGTAGTGCTTGTCTACTATCCGTAAGGATGTGAATTTTATTACCTGTGGTGCTTCTTTTGGTAATCTTTTTTGCAGCGATGTAAATAGCAGTTAGCTCTGTTTGAGCAACGCTGACATTGCAGCCCATCGCCCATTTAATGTTTAGATTCAGAGATCTGGAGTAAATTCCACATCCTGAGCCCATATTGGTTTGCTATAAATTTGATTGGTATTTCGTTAAATTCCGAGGTAAAGTCCCGAAATAGCTGGACTATTTATTGGGAAAAAATACCTCCAGGTATAACTACATAGAATCAATAAATAAAAACGACTAGAAAACTGTTTAATAAACTAATTGTATGTAAATAAAACTGCCTCACATTTGTTTGATAAAGTGCAGTCATTTATCTAGAAAGTATCGTTATATTTCAAGTGTTACCTTCAAGTTATATTTATTAGGAAACATTCAATCTTATGCTTAGCGCATATTACCACAATTTTCTATAAAAATGTGAGTTATAAGACTTCCACGTCGGGATAAGAAAAATTCGAATGTTCGAATGAAAGATTCAGAGTAACACTTCTCAAGATTTGTTGTTATGACATGGAAAACTTTGAAATGTGTGTGTTGAGCACAATACTAGAAAGGCACTTCTAGTCCGTAATGGAATGAAAACGAATAAAAGATTTATAAGAGAGTATTTTCTAATGCAGAGAGAGCCACGATATAGAACTACAGAACAAATACACGTAATTGAAAAAACTATTGTTGGAATTTGAAACGAAATTGTATTGTTCTAGAGCTCTTTCAATTCATTTGCTTTGTCTATGAAGATCGTTTTCACTGTATGTATTAGGGGTATTTTTGTATTGATCAACACAGAATTCTGCACAACTCTTTGCTTGAGGTAATATACTTTATACAGCTGTTGAATGTTTTCTAAATTTTAATAAATATATATGGAACACTCTATATAACTACATGGCGCATTCTACAGCGTAAAATTTTTTTATTGTTGATTAATTTACTATATCTTCCGATTTAATACAATCAATGACATAAAAATTTTCGTGATATCGAAAAATAATTCAAAAATGCTAGGATCGACTTTAACAAAGTTGTTGATTTCTCGATAATACAAGTTTGATTGTGCGGTAATTGGCCCGTTATTAGTTATAAACAATAAATAAACAAATTGAATAACTAGAGAAATACTTATTTTCACCAATTGTACAAAAACAAAAAAATTCCATTTTAATTGACATCTCAACGGGATTCAATTGAGCCTATATGTTTTTTTAAGGAAAAACATGTTTTCGTGAAAAAAATCCGCTCAAAATTAGGATTCTTTTGGGTGAAAAAGAAATTTTCCAGGCATAATATCTCGGCGCATTTCATAAAAAACTGAAAGAGAATTTTCCGTATAAAAATCAGGCAATTTTTCCAACAGGTAATTTTATTTTGGTAACTTTTTGACCCCCCACTAGTAGGTGAGACCTCCCCCTATGCACTCTTTAAAGATCCAAAGTTATATTTTCTGTTTTGACATACTTTCACACAAAATTTTGACACAAAATTCAATTTACTTTAAGTGGCTGCCATTATTTTCGAATCACCGAGAAAAAGATTTATTTGTGACAATCAAAATCTTATTATGTCAAATAAATATGATTTTCTGTTAAGATGAATAAGTGGTTTTGTGCTTAGACAGTTTTTAAAAAAAGGAAAAAGAAGAAAAAACGATATATATGTAGTCATGGTTTTTTGGAAAAGTTTTGTTTTTAAGTTGAATAAATAAATAAAAACCACAAAACAGTCTGTTTTGTGATAAAAACTTCACTGTTCAATTTAATACTCAAATATAAATATATAAAATAAAATACAAAATCTATCATTTTCCATATGGCCTAACTAATATTTAATTTGTCGTTAAGAAAGGATTTGTTTCAAGTTCGGAAAATAATATTGTTGATGAATAAAAACATATTCATTGTCATCAATAAAATGAGTTATCTATCGAAAATTACAATTATTCTTTGTAAAAATGTTTCATATTTGTCTCAAACAACATTTATTGAGGTAAAATGACAAAATAGTTATACTAATCTTTGAAACCATTTAAATTAAATAAAGTAGTTTTCCAATAACAGATACTTATTTTTGCCAGCCAACTATATTGTTTTATTATAAAAAAATTACTTTATGGCAGAATGACATTTCTTCATCATAAAAAAATGTATTGTATCGGTAAAATATATTTCTTTACCAAAAAAAGGTATATTGTCTGGGTTAACGATATGTTTTTTATTCGTATAAAATATATCTTCTCAGCAAATTATGTTTTTTTTTTGGAAAAAAATGTTCCTTCTTCAAGAAAACTATTGATTTTTACTAAAATTCAACATATTTATCATAACCGAACCATAATTTTCATAAACATTATATTGTCTTATAGTGAAAAAATATATTTCCCTGAAAAACCGAATTATTTATGGTATTTTTTTTGTTTATGGAAGTTACCTACATGCACTATTCAATACACTGAGCTTTTGAAATGTTTCTAAGTATTTAGAAATATATTAAAAGTTCACGGTGTATTAAGCAGTATGGGTAACTTCCACATGGTTCTCTAAATAATTCAACAAAGTTGACTTCCGTTTTGTATGTGTGGACTAGTCGATCGAATTGGTCGATGGTTAGTCTGGACACGGATTAAAATTACAGTATTTTAATGACAAACATGTTTAAATATATTAAAAATTAATAGTCTCTATTTATGCATAAAACTGTTCAGTAGGAAATCAGGATAGGAATAAAAAACTTGCTGCTGAATATTTTGATCTATTAAAAAGAAAACTTTACATTTTTAAAATAGATACCATACATTAAAAAAATGGAAACCATATACATTGATAAAATTAAACATACCTACATGATCTAAAACATAACCAACAATGGTATCCACAAGATAGCCTTGTTTATCCCTAAGTGTGCTCATTAATGCTTTCCCCATAGT
This sequence comes from Galerucella calmariensis, assembly GCA_910591675.1. Classification (NCBI taxonomy): domain Eukaryota; kingdom Metazoa; phylum Arthropoda; class Insecta; order Coleoptera; family Chrysomelidae; genus Galerucella; species Galerucella calmariensis. The sequence goes on along the minus strand of CAJUYG010000049.1, from coordinate 496,641 downwards.
AGTTTTTCAGAGTTCTTGGAGTAGATCTGAATATAATTGTCATTTATTTCTTTACCTTCAAAGATATCTCACAATTCTTGTAATCGCCATGAGTTTAACAATTCATTCATTCTATTATCAAACTTATTTTTGTCCAGAGCACTTTAACCACACACCACAAAAGCAAAATAATTAGTAAAATTGCAAAAACTGATCTAATTTCACATGCAGACTGACGCCAAACGTACACAGGTGGTGACCGTTACTGAATAATACACTGAGGAAAAAGTTTATTCAGCATTATTAAGAATTCAGTTGTAGTAGGTAAAAACTTTAATACGTATTAGGACACAACAAATGTTTGATTATGACAATAAAAAGGGCTTTAATTATCGTTATTAAGGTCCGTCAACTTGAGGTAATTAAATCACTTCAATAACCTATTAAAAACAGTAACCGCTAGTGACCAAATATTAATTACCTCAGAATACAGGATATTTGGAAGTATTAACTATTTTACTTAACACAATTAAATACATTTTTAATCTCACTCAGGTATTTAGTCCTCTGTATCAAACAAATTAATAACTACTATTAATTAATTAAGTAATTAGAATTAAATATGTTATCAGCAGTAATTAAACTGGACAATAATATCAATTGAGCTAGTTAATAATAAAAATTTAACCCGTTAATTGCAGCAATGAAGCTGGTTGGCAAAAGTGATTAAACCTGTTAATAACTGCAGTTGAACAAGTTAAGAATGATAATTAAATAGATTATCAACAGTAATATAACTATGTGATTGTAAATTTAAAACTTTCATTCTCTAGATTGTTTTACAATGTATGACGTTTCAATCAGTATTTATCTTCCTCATTAACTGAATAGTAGATGGTCATACATTGTAAAAAAATTTAGACAATGAAAGAACAAAATTAGCAATAACATACCTATAATATTTTTTATGGGTATTGGAAAGAAATAAAAATCCAATTTTTTAAGACTATATATATTAGGTATATTGCACAAAACGAAAATATAAATTGTGTGTAGGTAACGCACTCCATAAAACCTATATTTTCTTTAAATCTGGAACTTAACTTGAGCTGATTTCTTATGGCTGAGGTCCTTGTAATCTTTACTCTGGAACTAACGGTATTGGCAGATAATTTCGATTCCCTATGTTTTGACTAGAATGACTTTTTGGGAGTGTCCCACTCGCCTATAACCAAAATACAAGAGGTATTATAATCTTCAGATCTACATGTGTACCTATTTATTCAAAGAAAAATTCTATTCGTCCATGATACAGTATTTCAGATAATTCAGATACAAATTAAAATTTAATTTTATACTCAATTCTCTCTAACAAAAAAACTGCTTTTCAATAGGTCTAAAGAAAATTATATTCTTTATAGGTCTACTTTCAACTGCAATTCACTGCATTGTCTTTTGCAGATATCTGAATTTATCAGAGAAATGTTAACAGTGAAATGTTAGCACTGCATTTTTGAAATATATACCTACTAATCTGAATTATTTTGTGAAGAATAAACCCAATTAAAGCCTTCAGATATTTTTATCACCGGTTTTATAATTTTAAATTACTTAACTATGAAATGTTTCATTTCCTTTGAAAAGATATTGATATCCTAACTAAATAAGTAATAGATTTTCAAAGTTTATTTACCTCTAAAGCGGCTTGAACACTCATCTAACTCCCATTCCAGCATAAGTAATCCATACTCCATGATATCTCTATCACTTAACGATGATATTTATTTAAGTTATTTATGTAATTTGAAATTTTAACTTTTTACATCACCACACAAAGTCCACTCTCGCTGCAACTAATTAACTAGCGCCGCTAACGCGTCAAACGGGGCTAAAGACTCCACGATGTAGTGACGATTAGAGGCGATCTTGTGCGAAATGCGAAAAAGCCGTTACAATTGATTAAACCATTTAATTATGGTTAACACACTTAGCTAATAATAGGTGATTAATATACTTATCATAATTAAAATCATTTCAGAAACAAATTTTAATTGCTCGAGTTAAGCTGCTAGCTTATGAAATGTAAATTTAAGGAAAAAGTCTTCAGAAAAACAAAAAATCTTGGGGTAATTCTACAAGTTTGATTATGGTTAGCGAGAATTTCTCTATTAAACCAGTTCACTTAGCTTGTTTTTCTCGGTGTAGGGAAAGGTGGGGTGAGAATTCTTTGTTTCAATTGCCACATAATTTGTAGGCTAATGTGATCTCTTACGGGTGAAGAAATATGTGATTTGTAGCAAATAAGTTTTCTTTCTCGTACCAATAAATGTACAATTATACTGAAATACTTATTTTTTCGGTATAAAGTAGATCTTATTTGAGGCTAATAATCTATAGGCTTATTTAAAAAAATGTAAATTTTTGTCAAAACTTTCAAATGATTTACTATGAATATTAAATTTGTTGTTTTAAAGTGATGGAATATTATTGAAGATGTTAGGTTTTTCTGGGTAATGAAAACAATTTTTACCCAAATAGCATTGTTACATTTAATAACAAAATATTATATTGTGCTTCGTAGACTTTCATAGTTTCCGAAAAACAATTGTATGAAGGTGTGCATAAAGGAGAACAAATTCATTCATTCATTCAAACGTTTGGGTTGTGCTCAACAGCCCGGGCACTTGACCTAAGTCATTGTACCATTCCCAATGTTATCTACTTCCACTCCAAAAGTTTCGTGTCCTCTATATAGGCCACTAGCTTATTTGGGGGGATTTTAAGTAGTTCTGATGGTTGTATAGTTTCCTTTCCAAAATGCTTCTGTCTGAGTCCTTCTAAGTAGGAGAACAAATTTTTTTTTTTTTACCTTAAAGAAATTACACTCGAATAAATCATTTTTTTATATCAAAATTTCCTAATATTTTCACGTTAATATGGCTTCTTAATAATAAATAAGCAATGTTAGTTTTAAACAAAGGGGGGTCAAACAAATCAGTTTATTTGTCTATAAATAACTCTACTCTCGGTGTAATAAATTAGTCCAGAATGTATCTCCTATAGGCTGGATTTATTGAATATACACAATTTAAAAATAATAAATTATGTCGAAAACCTAAAATACCATCTAGCTTTAACATCACTGTGGTATTATCAAAAAAAAATACCGATTCGTTTCATTTTCAAATAAATTATTGTTCAAACAATATTATACGAATGAACAGCTGCATTGTTTGCAATTATGTTGGTGGTCGAACGGAATTCGAATTACATTTGTGGTTTCATGTATTATTAACTACTTTTATAAAATTTCACCTTTGAGTCGAATATTGGCTGTACGTTTCCGAGTTATAGCATCGTTACGACTAGTTTATTGATATTATGTCCTACTCTACGAGATTGGTTTGACAAATTGAACACTGTTTGATCGGTCTTTTTGTTCATTATTTTGGGAAATTGAACCACAATCTTTTTTATATTTTCCAATTCAACGTTTCAGTAGCATTCCAGCAACGAGCAAATTCGAAAACTAGACAATCAATAATATTTTTCTGCTCCTTAAAAATTGTTAACAAAAATACAAAATATAAAAATCTACGCAGGTAAGTACTTGCTTTTCATCTACGCCATGTAGGGGAAGGTGAGGTATAACGATCCCCTTAAGGGAAAAACTTAACTGTGCCTAAAGTTGAAGTCAAAATCACAAGATCTCTATTGTTGGAGGTAGTGAATTTACTTAACTTTGTAACTGCATAGCTATTTTTTATTATACATATGTATGTAGTTTTGTGAAGGATCATTTTATACACACCTATGTTTAAAATGATCTCTGGGGTAGGGGTAAAATCATCCCAGGGATCATTCTATATTTTATACCCTAAGTTGATAAATATCAGTGAAATGAAACACTCAGCTGTGTATTTTAATCATATTTATTAATTTTTTTTATTCTGTTATTTAACGTCGGTCTATTTCTGCGACAGAGGCTAATCACCGACGCCGGGAGCATTCTATCCCTAACCGGAAATTTTGGCGAACCCACTAGTGTTCCAACCAGTGGTAGCGTTGTTTAGCGAGCCCAACATCCATGGACTCGGGACCTCGGTTTTACGTCTCCTCCGGAAGACGGCATATCTACATTATACCTCGTGCTCATTGGTATAATGCCTGCGAGCTGTGATATGCTAGTCCGCTGCAGGCTGTACGGACCCTATACGATGGTTTTCCCTGGCATGGTAACCCATCCAAGTACTAACCATTTCCGACCTTGCTTGACTGTAATTATCGCATCAAACGCGTTCCACTACAGTGCTGGGTCGTCGCCCCATATTTATTAATTATAACAATTTGAGCATGTGAGCACGCTACACAAAACTTTTGAAGTCTTCTAGTTCCATTCGAGATCTTTTTTTGTAATTATCAACTACTCAATAAACAAACTAAACATTGAACATCGCAACACACTTTTAAAAGGTTTGCAAAATTAACAACATACCTAGTCAAGCAATAGGTGAACAAATAAACTATTCTTCTAAATAAAAAAACACAAATTATATTCATCCCTATCAAAGGTTTTTTTATCAATGTCAAAACGCAATAGAAATATCAACTCTTCATTAAAAAAATAATAATTTTCTTATCAGGAACTTGGAAATAGAAATAGTCGCCTTCATCGTCACTATCTATATTCCCGCACAAGCCTCATGTCCCCATTAAAGACACACAACGCACCTAATACACCCTTCGCCTTTATTGTCTTTGGAATAGCTAGCAGTACAGAAGAGGCATTCGGTATCAATTTCCTGTTTTGCTTTTTTCTGCCTTTTCTATTTCCGTCTCCTTTTCCTTTCTCGACTCCTTTTCCTTTCCCACCACCTTGTCCTTTGTCGTTCTGTTTGCTGGTCACTGTTTTTTTCATTTTATTCGCTTCCTTAAGGGCTTTCCTTTGTTCTATATATGTTTTCTTTCTGTCTTTTTTTTCAAGTTATTTTTTGTAGGGCGTGCTTTGGCGATTAGTTTTGCGTATATAAATTCTTGGCATGATCTGTTAAGCCGCGTCCACATTATGTCGGATGGTGTCGATCGACAATGCCGATCCAGTGTGGATGGTCGACCGACATTGTCGATCCATAATGTGGACGCAGCTTTACAATAGAGGGTACGATTGCGTACGGCTGGTGTAAACCCCGAAGTAGGAATGGGCCAATTGAGGTTGAGCCTATGGCAGGAAGCGCTCACTGCGCTACCTCTGCTGCAGGCAGCCAACGATGCAATTGAACCCAGGTTTTTGTTTAACAAACCCTACAAAATTCAAATGAAACAGAACACAGAGCCAGATGCTGCAAATGCAATACGCATATATACAGATGGTTCAAAAATGAAAGAAGGCTCAGGCTGTGGAGTTTACTCGAGAGCACTGAGCCTCAAGATTGAGTGGGGAATGGGAAACAATACCAGCGTGGTTCAAACAGAACTGGCTGGTATCTCAATTGCGACAAAAGAACTAACCAGAAGAGGAATTTCTGGCAAAAACATAATAATCTGCACTGATAGTAGACAAGCCCTATTAGCCTTGAGCAGACAACGTGTTATATCGAGGCTAGTACTAGAGTGCCACCAAGATTTAGGTGACGTCTCGGCAGATAACAACATTATCCTGAGGTGGGTTGAAGGGCACGACAGGAGTAAAGGAAATCGCATTGCTGATTCTTTAGCCAGGGAAGCCGCTGGACTAAAAATTCTAGGACCCAGTGACACCTACGGTCTAACGACTTCGACAATTGCGGAACTAGCCAAACGTTACACCCATGCTCAATCCCTTAAGAGATGGGATGGAATCAAAGGATGCAGTTTTGCCAGGATCACCCTGGGCGACCCTGGGAAGCTGGCGCCGAAGAAATATTTGGCGATGACCAGGAAAAACCTATGTTTAACAGTAGGATTTCTGACTGGTCACTGTCAACTAAGTAAACACCTCCATACTATGGGGCTAGTGGACAAACCTCTATGCAGGATGTGTAAACAGGAAGATGAAAGTGTCAGGCATGTCTTATGCGAGTGTCCGGAGTTATCGTCAATAAGAGAGTGTGTGTTCGGTGAGTCTTGGCCTACACCTGCCGATATAAAGGAGATGTCTCCCAGTGACCTGTCCACCTTCCTGAGAAGGACAGGATGGACAATGACCTAGGAGGACAACTCCTCGGGAGGATGTACAATGGGTCACATGTGGCCTAAGTGCTGTGAGCCTACACACTCACCCTCCCTACTCTACAGATACAGATACAGATACAATAGAGTGCATTGTCGATCGACCATGTCGATCAACACCATTCGACATAATGTGGACGCGGCTTAACAACAACAAATATGTACTAATGGGGTAAAATGATTCGAGGGATCATTTTAAACACACAGAAAGGGATCATTTTGCCCCAAACACCAAATTTCAAGATATCGATCAAAACATAACCTTCAAATACCGCATGCGGTGATCGAACATTGCTTAAATATTAGCTAATGGTGATATCAGACGGTTCACTCGAGTGAATATTCACGCAAGTGAATGCTTCATTATTCTTTCATTCCATGTTCACACGACTTAGTGTGAATGACAAAGAAAAGAACATTCATCTGTGCGTCTCGGAATCAGTTTAATCCGAGTGAACGTTCTCTTTGTGTGCAGACGGTTCATTTTTCGTTCATTCTGACGGAGTGAATGATCCTGAATGAAAAAATCCAACATCGTTGGATCGGTTCATTAATGAATTCATTCAGCACTCTTGTTGCATTTTGAGTTCAGATGTATCATTTCGAGTGAAATACAAAAATGAACGAAAAGTGAACCATCTGATAGCACCTTAACTGCTATCAATACACGCGAATAAAACAGCATTTCAGTAAATACGAACACGTAAAAAGTAATGAAAGTCCAAAAACAGGCTTACTTTAGATCAGAACCACACTTTTTGATTGTTTTTTGATAAAATCACACCAAGAGCTCCCACTGCCAGGACACTTGGAGAGGCGCATTTGAATGGATGGCACTAGTTGTCTCTGATTTACGGAGGGAGATCATTTGACCTCCAGGGATCATTTTACCTCACCTTCCCCTAATACTCCTGTTCACTCGTATAATGTATGACTCGAGTTTCTAGTTTGGTATGGTATATATTAATCCATTTGAGTGTCCCTATATAGTTTCGCAGTTGTTTAAATGTCCTTAAATTATTAATTATTGAAGTATCTCAAAGTTGTGCTTCTATAAAGTACCTAAGTTTTACCAAAGGTAAAGATCCTATTCGGAATACAACGTTCTAGGTTTATATTGGCCTTAGTTGAGTTAAGTTTGGTTTATTTATCATGTTTGTGTTGTAGTTTCGGTAAATTATTCTAATATCGCTTATAGCAAAGTTGCTTTCGAATCTCCAATATTAAATTAATTTAATTCTGAATTAAATGAAGCACTGGTTGAAAAAGATCCTTCCTTGTAAAGATTAAAATAACTTTTAATATTAAATATATAAAGTAACACATTTTGACGGCTTATTACTCAAGAGTGGAAAAAGATATCGACGTGCAGTTTTCGCTAAACTTCTTATATTTCCTTCAAATTTTTATTGACATAGTTGCCGAATGTATGTTTTCCCCCGAAAGCGCTGAAAAAAATGACCATTTTTGAAACGATATTTAAACGAAGTTTATTTTAAATACAACACCCTATATTTTTTGATACCATCTGAAAGTCCCTCTCTTCCCCTTTCCAATTCCTTTCCATTATCGGCATATACTCAAGTTTTTAGGGAAAGATTTGATTTTTTATTAAACTTTATGTCAATAACTTCCAAAGGTGAATTATCACATTTTAACAGCTTGGAAACGTTATAACTCGAAAATGAGACAAGGGATTAATAAGCGGCTTTCACTGAAATTATTAGAAATGTTTAAATTTTTTATGACACCGTTTGCAAGTCTCAAAAGTTGTCTAAAATTTTCGTAAGAGATTTACTTTTGTTAATTAATAAAAGTTACCAGGATAATATTCAGAGCTATTTTTGACAGAAATACGCCTATACACGAAAATCGATATTAACTTGGGTACAACAATTCAAGGAATCGGGAAAACTAGAAAGTAAGAACACATTTGAAACAAACATTTTTTCCTCCTACCCCTATAGAAAGTACACACTTTCCTCCCTCAAATCAGGGAGGAAACATATTTTTCCTCCCCCTCATTTCATGTAAGTTGTAGCGATTCAAGTGATTTTGAATTTCCAAATACACCACCTAATTAAGGAACAAGCTAACATAGCGTCATTATCTTACTACCACAAAAATCTAAAGACAGGTATGAAAAACAATATGCACAATATAAGCAATGGGCTGAAGACAACAAGATACATAAATATTCAGAGAATGTTTTACTGGCATATTTTTCACTACAAGGAAAATCATTAAAAGCTTCAACACTTTGGTCTAAATATTCAATGCTACGCACAATGATACAAATTAAGGACAATGTCGATATTAAATATCCAAAGTTGATTGCATTTCTAAAACGTCAAAATGCCGGATACAAACCAAATAAAGCTAAAACTTTTTCAAAAAAAGGTGGGTAGGAGGAAAAATCATATGTATCGCATGGGAGTAAAGTGCCTTTTCCTCCCTCCCTTGAACTACATCCTGCGGGAGGAAAAGTGACACTTTCCTCCCTAGTAATACAAATAGCTATTATTTACATATAAGAACAAGGAACCAAACATAACTTCATAAAACATATCAAAACAAAAAAAATTATATTTAATAAATAAGTTGTTGTATGTGACCTCCATCTGCATCTCTACATAATCCTAATCTCATCCAAAAATTACTGAACGCATTAATCCCTTGTCTCATTTTCGAGTTATAACGTTTCCAAGATGTTAAAATGTGATAATTTACGTTTGGAAGTTATTGACATGGTTTCATAAAAAATTAAATATTGCCCTACAAACTTGAGTATATGCCGATAATGTATACAATTTTGGAAAGGAGAAGATAGGAAGAAAGGGCCTTTCAGATGGTATTGAAAATTCTGGTAGCTTAAAAGCGTAATGGAAGATGGATACCTATATTATCTATATTAATTTTACTTTCTTTGAAATGAAATAGTATTATCATTTCCTTTGTAATAAAACTTGTAATTTCTGGTCTCTACACAAAATGTTAATATTAATGATAACTGATTTGTAATTCTCTTCTTGGTAATGGATCTCTCACGGTTTTTTTTATTCTTTTTCATTCTTTTATTCTTAGTTTACTCTTATTTTTGTTTTTTTGACTTTTTTGTAGTTTGTCTTTATTTTTGAATTGTATCCATAGTTATAGTGTATAGGTATAAGTATTTAACTGGTTGAGTGGAAGAGCAAATTCTTGATTTATTCAAGAAATTTGAACCCTACCATTTGCCAAACTGATGTGTAACATGATGAACCCTTTTATGTATATAGTTAAAATAATACCCTTTTTGGTGTGCGTCATCGATTGTGACGTATATCTGGGTTTTCGGCATGTCGTTTATTTTATTTGCTATTTTGACATATAGCTAACCTTAAATTTGATGAATAACATCATCAGGATTGTATTTAGCCAAATTCGAAAAGGCTGTGCAATTAATAATTACCAGCTTCTTTTTCTAACTCAAAATACTTGAGAACTTTCAAAATACTGATGTTTTTCCGTGTATTCATGCATATTTTTTGTATTATTTGAATAAATAAATCAATAAGATTAATATTCACTTTTCATAAATAATAATTGACCGTAAACAACAAAGTACAGACCTGTCATGAACTGTCAGTGTGACAGTAGAAAAAGACGTAAGACTTATTACCGCTACGAAAGTAACGCCTTCATAGTATTTTAAACTCTTGATTGATAGGTTGAGCTTGAGCGTAATCTAAACATCAACCAATCAAATTTTTGTAAGTCAAAGATTAGCGTTAACGTTTGTAATACGTTTAAACGGTTCATTATTGTGATATTTTGATTAGGATTAATCACAGACCTGCCTTTTTTTCCATTTAATTCTACGTAATGTGTTAGAAAGACATTAACAATCGATGACGCACAACAAGAAGGGTATTATTTCAACTATATCTTCACTTGTATGCACTATATGTTTGGCCAATAAAAGCATTTATTATTATTATTATTATTATTTCGTTTCAAAAATGGTCATTTTTTTTGGCGCTTTCGGGAAAAAATATACATTCGGCAACTATGTCAATAAAAATTTAAAGGAAATATAAGAAGTTTAGCGGAAACTGCGCGTCGATATCTTTTTCCATTCTCGTCAAAATGTGTTTATAGTGGGATACCCTGTATTATCAGCAATTTAATTCTTTAAATCTATATTTTTAGGCTATTTTCTGTGACTATACCTAAATCTCGTTGATGAAATGAAACAATTTAATTTGTTAAAATCTACATTATATTAAAAAAAGTTGCGACGCGTTTCGCTAACACAGTAGCTTTCTCAAACGAGTGGAGGTAATTATACACGTCACAACTTTAATTTTAATATAATATAACAGATTAAATTGTTTCATTTTCTATTTTTGTATGGATCTTCATCAAGTAAAAGCCTCATCTATTCCATTTATAAATCTCGTTTTTGTAATCGTGGAGATTTCGATATCTGCTTATTTACTGTAAAAGATTCATTAGACAATGAGGTCAACGACTTTAAATTGCTCAGAAATTGAGGTTACGTTTGAAGTAAAATCTAATTTCCTCCTTAAATGGCACCACACGGATTTTCCTACGAGGAAGTATTGGGAAATTGTTCACTGTAACATCAAAGTGAACTTAAATACCTCTAGATTGGAAGATATAAACTGTATCAGCAAAAAAAGAAAACCAATTTAAATGCCATATTTACTTCAAAATACATGTAATTATCTGTTCGATATTCATTGGGTAACTTTTGCAGCATACTTATAATGGTCACTAAACATTTATAAACTTTAAATTGCTTCTGATCATTTTTAAAATAACTGAAATATTTCTATAAGTGGTGCTATATTCTTAACCCTAACAAGCAGTTTGGATAAAAAATGGCGACAATATAGATTACATGTTCCTACGCAATTTTGACAGTTACAAACGACGTTTAAATATGATTATGCTTGGCTTTGACAGCCATGTGAAAAAGAGGCGTGACTTACAATGCTATTGACATAGGAAATTATCCCAGGCCTAATTCTTTCTCATTTTAAAGTGTCATATGCACTCGATACTATGGTTGAAATGATCTGAAAGGTTCAACGATTGGTACCAAGTTATCAAGAAATATGAATTTGCCAGTGCAAACTGTACCTAATTTTTCTATGTATTCAGTGAATTGACAAATGTGTTAATTGCTTCTTGAAAAAATAGCTTTACGTAGTTCTTGATAAGCATCCAAATAAAACATGAAAAAAACTTATATTTGGAATTGGACCTATCTTTAGATGACTGGACTGGAGGTAAACTGTCTCTGAAGAAGATAACTTGGATAGTGTAAAGTGTTAGTGTTGGTGTAGTGGTAGTGTGAGCTGTGCTCAGTATCGTGTATCACCAACGGTTCCAAAACTCTCAACTTGGTTAACTCTAGTTCGTATGACACAAATAAAAATGTCGCTTGACCAACGAGGTAAAAGAAAAAGGAGGGAAGTTAAGCGTGGTAGTGATTTAACCAACTTCCGACGGAAGTCTCCATATTCGGCAATCCAGACCACGTGATCTTTTCAATATGGCGGCGTCGGTCAAACATTGGAATCAGTAACGTGTCAGACCTATGCGTGTCAGTAGCCATTAATCTTCAAAAAGTTGAAGAGTGTTATAGTTATAAAACGGTTTGCTTTTTATTTTATGGGGTTTAAAGGTGTTTTGTAGTGTTTTGTCTCTGCGGGAACGCGATAAAACGAAACTTCATCACGATTAGAACGGCTTCCACAACCAACCACAATACATATCGAATGCATTTCACAAGACAAACACTTTACTATTCAAAAATCACAATTTACAGCCAAAAAACAGAAAGAAAACCAATGGATAAACAAACACTCAAACACAACTTTGTTATTTGTTTGACCGTCGCCGCCATATTGAATTTATTTTGACAGATCGATGGATTGCCTAATTGAGAAGCCACATTGGTGACATTAGTCATCAATTCTTGTGTCAAAATAGTTCACCTTAATTAGGCAATCCAGTGACCTGTCAAATAAAATTCAATATGGCGACACAGGGCAAACAAATGTGATTTAATACATTGTAGACCGTGGATTTTGGTATACATAAGTGTTTATTTTGGAGAAAGGTGCTTTTATTTTGCTTTGGTGTCTCTATACTAATAATATACAATAAAAAGTTCAGTTTTATAAAACATTTAAGCTGGGTATATCAATTTAGGACCAACTTTGGGTGTTTACCTATATAAGAACATTATTTTTTTGTTAGTGGTTTTTAGACTATCAAGAATTATTATTTAATATTTACGGGTAAGTACACACTGACTAAAACATATACAATATTATGATGAAACTGAAACTTTTATGAAATTGCTTGCATTCAAATTTCACTTGCTTGAATTGGAAGATATCACCTGCAGTATTTAACTTTTATGCTTACGGGTTTCAGGAGTGAAATACCTACTTCAAAATACCAACAACTTGTATTGTAGTCGGTTGTGGGAGCCGTTCAAATCGAGACCAAGTAAGCCTTTTTAAGGTCCCAGCTGTTTTAAAGAACACATTTTTGGTGCACAAGAATGAATTAAGTAAGAAGCGTAGAGAAATGTGGTTAGCAGCAATCAATAGAGATGATTTAACAGAATCAAAAATCAAATATCAGGCTGTATGTAGCAGGCATTTTGTTCAGTTTTGTTCAATAACAATATTTATAAAAACTAAGAAAAGTGATATATTCTAAATAAAAAATACTAATCAAATGAACAATATACTAAACACTAATAAAATATACTAAATTGAAGCAAGATATACTAATAAATTCGACTAAAAAGTCTTGAGCACTGTTTGTGACTGAATAGACAATACAAAACTAACCTATCTGTCTAAATTGTTTGCCCTGCACGGCCATATTAAGTCACGTGATCTGGATTGTCTAATATACTGAAATGTGTCAAATTGAAAAGCAACATTAAAAAATAGTGATTTTCAGTATTAGAGGGGTTATTTATGAGTATTAGTATAAATTTAAGTTGATATTGAGTTGTACAATAGTGTTATGATATTTTTGAATGTACCAAAATCTGGTATCAATTCTCTAACAGCAAAAAGTGCCACCTTAAAAAAATGCATATAAAAGTTTTCTGTTTCCCCTAATTGAATAATTTAATGTGCGCCTCTGGTTTGTTTACGGAAGTCGGCCATATTCAGAAGCCACTTTGGTCGATGATTCTTTATACTGTTATGTTCTCTACTCTTTTTTTTACCAAGTTGCCCTAGATCTCTTCTTAGGATTTTTCCATGTTCTTGTCCCTTCTTCACTTTTCGATGACATTTGTTGGTTATTCTTTTTCTTCTTTTCTTACATGGGCTTTTATATATTCGTAATTATGGAAATAGGATCTTGTTTCAGACATTCTGATGCCTAGAAAACAGAAAAATGCGCTAATTAATGTGATTTATTCCAGAATATTCTCCAGTGAAAACCCTGAATGCGGAACTGGAATCGTCCAAAGCATATATCGTCAAAACTACAACAATTCCCCATATCTTCTTATTTTTTCAGCTTAGCATATTCACTATTTTTCGAACTGATAGTCCAAAAAAAACCACAATTTCAGTTTAATCTAGCATTCCGTTTTCATTCCGTTTTAGCGACAAAAGCATAACGCTCAAATATTCAGATAGTCGTTCGAGAGGCATTCGAAGCTGAACAAATTTATTATTAAAATAATGCAAATGAAACTCAAAACTGAGTAGCAACGAACTGCAAACAAATATGGTAGTTGCTAACGGTTACCAAATTAGTCGTGCACAATTTGTTTTATTAGCTTCAACTTGATAAATAAAAAGTAAGATAGTTTAGAGGTACGTACATTACATTTGCATATAGCACTTCAATTTGCATTAGTTTATCTACAATGAATGGTGCATTTTCAAAGCCAGCCACTCTTTCCGCATCTGGGAACCAATAAAATTCATCACTTCGTTTTTAACTGTAACTTGTTGCTTAATCCACCATGTCGAAGATACATTTTTCAAGGCTATTGATACCTTTCTTGCTTCTTCATTCCCATCAAAATACCTTGATGCTCTGCAACTAACATAAGATTGCTTATAATGTTTCTTGCCAGTTGCTGCAGGGTTTCCTGCAGTCCAAAGCCAAAATGTTCAACTACAAACTTTATCAACAAGCATCGTCCATCAGTAGCTTGAAGATTGGGGGTCAAAATCTTATACGTGTAGGTTATTTTGCATTTGTTCTTTAAAGTCAGCTTAACCAAAGATTATAAAGAGAACAGATATGAATCCCGGTAAAACATTAAACGATTTTCAGTTCCGTCTACAATGACCTTGGACCTTTAACTCGGTATGGCCGCGATGTTGCCAATTTAAAATATTTTCTGAATTTCTTACCAAATTGCAGTGTTGGCTCGGGGACAATAACAATTTCTAGTGCCGGATCTGGTTTTATGGAAGTTTCCACTAAATCTTCAAAACTGCGCCATAAATTAAAACAATAATCATAATCGAATATATATTTATGTATTTATTTAATACCTATATGTACATTCTTATGATTTGTTATAAATAGTCATTATCATTAAATCAACCAAATTTTGAAGTACAAATAATTCTTAATTTATTTATTATCAAAGGGAATACAATATACACCTATGCACCAGTAGCACCAAAGTTAATATCAAAAACTTTAAAATTTCTTATATCATAGGCCGGGATATTAAATTACATACTCTCATCCTTTGGAAATCGAAAGAACTTTATTTTTCTTTCCGAATAAATAAATTCCCTGTATGAACAATACACTCCGCCGTGATGTTTATTCATTTTATAAGAATAATAGTCTACACCACTATATTTTTATAGTTAATATTACCACAACACACAATCGATTAGTCAAATAACACAATTAATATCGCCGATTGAACACCTTGAAACAATGAAGCAAACAAAAATGGCGTTATGAATTTTGAGCTCAGATTACAAGTGACTTTGAGTATATTTTGACGTTTTGATCCTAGCCGTCACCGTTATTGTGCATGGTTGCCAAGGATATGGTTTGTGAAAAATAGTATATATTTATGGTATGAATTTCATACATTATTTAAAACAAGTAATTATCGAATATTTGTATCTGTATAACTATCATACTTAAAAATAATGCTTATAAAATATTTGACCTATGATTGTGAATTGAAGGAAATATTATGCAAATTGACAACCCTGTTGAGACATTTCGCGACGCAGCCCGAACGGAGTCGACATACGACGATGGACATCTAAATGGGTATGTCCACCCATCCCTCTCTCTTTTTACTGTTCTCTGTCAAGCTTTCGTATCTGTTCTCTTTATAATCTGTGGCTTAACTATAGACTGATACTGTGGAGGGAAGCAGCAAATAATGCTGTTATAGGCTTTTTTATCAAAAAAATGTCTGTACTTGCTACTTACACATCATCGCAAATGTTCAATATGGCATCCCGTGCCAGAAACTTTTTAAGAAGCTCGAAATCCTTCCACTTCCTTGTATATAACTGAGTCTCTGATGAGTATTCATCTCAATATTGATCTGCTGGTATCCCAGGCGGATATTCATGATTATAATACTGGAAATGCGACCTCTCTTGTACCGTAGAGATCAAGAATCTGCCTAACGCAAAATAATCGACTATTTCAATTTATATAATGGATTTGAAAAGTATTATACAGAAAAAGTCGTTGGAAAGTTGAATAAGGGTGCTTTTGGCAAACTAGTAAAATGTTTTCTGTTACAATATTGTTTTTACAGTGAAATGATTTCATTACTTATAGCAATAACTCTATTTTAGGTATTCGTCCTTCCATAGTTTTTATTCAATGAGCTGTTCTCGGTGAATATTCTGTTTTAGTTGTGTTTCAAGGTCAATAAACTATTCTTTATGAGCGAGAAGAGAAATATATTATCTTTTCCGACGCTTTTTTCCCTTTTATACAATTTTCCAGGCTTTGTTATACGAAACTTAATGACTTTGGTCCATATAATGTGAAGTCTGATTAATTTCCTCGGAAAAAATTATAATACTATTTCTAAAAAAGAAATATGAGTAGATTTCACGAAGTAAGGGCCGAAACAGTAAACTCGATCATACTTTTTTCCACGACTGTGCGTTATAACCCATTTTCCCGCACTAGTAAAATTATGCAAATGTTGACCTTATTAGATAGTTTTTTAATTCGTAAGTTATAACTATTGTAAATAGGTAAATACATATTTACAAAATATATCAAATAAAATTCTTTCATCTACAAATGATTTAAAACTGTTGCCGTCACCGTGATCGTCATCTACCTACAACCGATGCTATAGTTGAAATAATACCCTTCTTGGTGTGCGTCATCGATTGTTAATGTCTTTCTAACATATTACGTAGGAAGAAATGGAAAAAAAGGCAGTGATGAATCCTAATCAAAATATCTCAATAATGAACCGTTTAAATGTATTACAAACGTTAACCCTAATCTTTGACTTACAAACATTTGATTGGTTGATGTTTAGATTACGCGCAAGTTCAACTTATCAATGGAAAATTTAAAATACTATGAAGGCGTTACTTTGTAGCGGCAATGTAATTACGTCTTTTTCTACTGTCACACTGACAGTTCTCGACAGGTCTGTACTTTGTTGTTTACCGTCAATTATTATTTATGAAAAGTGAATATTAATCTTATTGATTTCTTTATTTAAATAATACAAAAATATGCATGAATACACGGAAAAACATCAGTATTTTGAAAGTTTTCAAGTATTTTCAGTTAGAAAACGAAGCTGGTGATTATTAATTGCATAGCCTTTTCTAATTTGGCTGAATACGATCCTGATGATTTTATGTATCAAATTTAAGGTTAACTTTATGTCAAAATATTCAAATAAAATAAACGACATGCCGAAAACCCGGATATACGTCACAATCGATGACGCACACCAAGAAGAGTATTATTTCAACCATATCCTCTTCGACGTCATCTACTTACCAGTTAACACCAAATAACTCCACTGGACTGGCAATTCCAAGTGATTTACAGAACGCAACAAATTGTGTTTTTAATATTAATATTTATAATAATTAGTAGTTTTTAGTTAGTTTATATATGTATGTTGAAGTGAAATAGTTTTTAAAACATGGGTTGATATATTTTTTGCATATACGGTCGTAGAAAAAATAATGTTCCTAACTCATGCGTAAAGTGTCTTTCCCGCCCTTGACCGCTTGCCCGAAGTCCGCTCCGCGTTATTAGGGTCCACTGTAGTCGCGTGCGGGAAAGAATCACATTCCGGGAAATAACTATTTGTTTATCGCTTCTATTTCTACCAAGAGAACATTATTAGTGATGTTTTATTTTAAAAAGGCAGCTAAATTCAACCCTGCTCTCAACCTCAAAACCACAAGCTCGTTCTCATTTTTTCAACTTACTCAAACTACAAATGACACTTTTGTTACGATTATTAGAAGTAATAAATCAAAGCTGTGCTTTCCAGATTTTGGTGGTGTATTGGGCACTCGCACTGACGCTTGCAGCCACTATCTAAACTTTCCTTCTTTCCATCAATCTTCACGAAAGTCTACATTTAGAATCTTTCTAAAGATGGATTAGAGAAAAGTTGGTTTTCTTTCAGTCGAGTTTTTAGTCTGATTGGGAGGAGAGTTGCCAAATATTACTTATAGAGATGGGATTCTACAGGATCGGCTTCATTAAATTCATTAACGTTTTAGCAGACATTTTATTTCATAGTGGATGAGGTTAAACCTTGGAAACAACCCAAGTAGCACAAAATGCTTTTTAAAAACGCTAACATTATTTATCCCACCTTTCTTATATAACTCAATGATGTATAAATAAGAGGTGAAAACAATATTTCAGCATCAATTAAGTATCTATACGTCTAAAATAGGCACAAGTAATACAGCCTTGCTTAGATTTGTAATGGGTACATGAATGCTTATATGGTAAAATGGAAACCTCTTAGTTTTGTTCTTTCAGCGTCTATAAACCACTTAATAAAGCTTTTAAGGAGCTGCTGTATAACTTCCGAAAGTAAAGGTTTTATAAAGTAATCAGTCGCTTTGTAAATGCGTTAGAGGTTGCAGTTATAAAGCTATCGTATTATGGTGTTCATAACTGATTCAATGTAGTAACTTTTCAGTTGTTTTATGCAGATATATATCTGAGTAGCAAAAGCTATATAAATATTTAAAAAGCAAGGCATTTTCATCGGCAGAAATGCATATTGCTGGGTTATAGTTACCAACAGTTATATTTATAAATTATTTTCGGACTATTTTACGGCTTTGTAACAGAGATTTTTGAGGGTAGAGATTATTTTGAAAGGTCAGACATCATATTATCATGGCATACATATAAAACGAAATGTAGTTTTTGCCAACTTATTAAGTATATATATATTAAACATGCTCTTCTACTTCGGAATAATATAACGCGCCATCGAAATATCTAGAATTGAATGATTAAAATATCCCATATTTTTTTTATTCGTTAATTATTGGTCTTGAAATCATGCATACGCGTGAGTTTAGTGACCTAAAAGTGATATTTAGCAGAAATAACACTTATAATGAAAAAAAGGTAGAACGTGTCGAGGGACACACGGTAGGAACTTTAGTTCCTTTTAAGCAAAAGTTATGTAATACATCTGACGTTATAGATAAACAATTTGCATATTCTTTGGTGGTTGAGTAGTAAACACACCAGACTCTCACGCGGTAGACCCGGGTTCGATTCCCCGCGAGGAATTTTTTTGATTGTTAATTTTATTTTTAAATAATCATTCTGCTTGATATTAATAACGACAACAGGTAGACGTTTGAAATATTTAGCAGAATATTCATTATTATAGATAATGGTACGGTACCCTCCATGAGGGAGTCCGACTGGCAACATCTACTTATAACAGCATCGTATATTTAAAAAAGGAAACCGTAGCATTATACAAATTGGACATTCGTTTACCACAAAATTAGTGGAAACATAAAATTGAATTGTTAAATTTTTAATTTGAAGTTATATTACAGTTTATAGAAATTTTTATTTTCTAGATTTTTTCCTAAGTGGGTCGTAGAAAAAATATGCTGCTCGACTCGTGTGAATTCTCCATATCGCACTTAAACGATTGAGCACTCCGCCTACGGCGTCGTGCTTCATGTTCGTCCTCGTGCGATATGGCCATCATATCCACACTAGTTACACAAACTACAATTTCTTTCAAAATATGCCCTTTTACATTTAAAAACTACCTGCCAAATGTCGAATCAATTTATCAATCCATTTTAAAGTTATCGAATTAAAACATTCAAGTTTTCAAAATTTCAACACCCTGTATTTCGAAAAGTAGCTAGACCCCTTAATCGCGCAAAAAAAATTATGGAAATAATAGTAAAAATGTATCCGAACAAATTCAAGTAGATCACTAGCACTGCGAATACCAGCTTTGCATAGAATTTCAATATAGCATCGGTGGTTCAGTGGTTAGAATGCTCGCATTGCACGCGGGCGGCCCGGGTTCGAATCCGGGTATGAGCATATTTATTATTATGAATCGCTGCTTCGTAAACGAGAGAGAGACTAAGGAGGCACAAGCACGCAAAAGCAAGGCACATAACGAAGCAATGTAACATAACGCAGCGTAACGTAACGCGTAATGGTCAGATCTTTTGCGTCGCGACCCCTGGTCGCTCAAACATAACCTGGCGTAAAGAACTAAAGTTCCAAAAATTAGCTAATACACTTCTAACTTTCGGCGTGACAACAATGGCCGTTCTGTCACACATTTTTTTCGAATATCCAACAAGGTCTCCTCAGTTTTCTGGAAGAATCCAAAAAGGGTTACTACAGAAGCAGCAATAAATCTTTTAAATATCACTCTTGCTGTATAGAAGTGCTTCTTACTTTATAAGGCACATTTTTCAAGATAGCTCACTTATAAAGCAAGTATAAATTTAAAAAAAATAATGTCTGACTCTTGAATTGAATTTATTTTTCAAACATTATTTCAAATTTTTGTGCTTGACTTATTGACTATTCGTATATTAGGTACCTACGTAAACTTTTTCTCATCAAGTTTTGGTGTTTGCATTGCCGTCTCGCCATTGGTGATTTTGTGAATCAGTAAAAGAACTCGTGACTTTTTCGTTGCTGTATTATTGCTATATAAGAAGCTACTTAACAGGCATAGCTGGCTGTCCAAAGTGGTGTTAATACTATAAAAGGTGGTTTTGTCACAAGGACATAACCTCTATAAATATTTACAAAAAATTGAATAGAATAGGCCAAAATTCTTTTCTAGAACTTTTATAAATTGGCAATCCATCAATATTTATGTTGATAGATAAAGTGTGAGGAAAATCTCTAACATTAGCCAAACATTTTTTCAAACATAATTCCAAACCCTGAAGCCAATAATTACCGTTGACACCGACATTCTCAAGAATTATATTCCTGGTACTTTTCAATAATGTCCTGGGATCAGTTGGCAAAAGTTGATTCGGGAGACGATTATTCAATATCCGCAGTAAGTCTCTTAATGCCATATGACTTATGCCATAAGTAATTGCCCACTCTCTAAATTCATTACGAAGATTAATTATTTTGTCAAGCAATTCCGATGCTAATTGTTGGTTCCCTTCGATTTCTGGAAAGTTTATTTCTTCCTCCTTTTCGATGTCCTGGTAATGCTGTACCTCTTAGATATTACAGAAATTGTATCGGTAATATTTATTGGAGTTTCTCGCCTATAAGGACTGATGACGCTTTATTCGATGATGGAGTGGTTTTGGATTTTTCGAGAATCTTCTGAAGTCTCAGATTAACTTTTCTCCTGAAATTCCCACTTCGCTTCACTTTCTTCCAATAATTATCTATATCTTAGGGTAACGACTTAAACAATAAATAACCTTATGTTGAGATCCACCCAAGTAGAACAATTTGACTGTACGATTTAATATAGGTTATGGAAAGTAGATTTGTTCAACCATATGGAAGGTCAAGGTGGAAGACTCCAGCTTAGATGCTCTAAAACGTTATTTTCAGTAGTAATACCCCTAGGAACTTGATAATACCGAGATAATTTTGTCATAGAGAATGCTGAGAGCGTGTTGCTTGATAATAGCCCAAGGCCGCAGGCCGAGGGCTATTATCTTTGAGCAACACGCTTGAAGGATTCTCTACGACAAAATTTTTTACTTTGTAGATATCAAAAAATTGATTGTCAATCTGACGCTTAATACTTTTCAATACAAACTTCATTAGTTTTTATCAAAAATTATTCATTTTTATATAAAACTACAGTTGTGAAAAGTACAATTGGTAAATTAATTGAATCGTTAGATGCAATACCAAATCTTTCCGACATTTTTAATTCAGTTGTCAGTTTGACGTTTAATTAATTTTTAATAAAACATAAACACCAAACTGAAAACACCACATGTAGGGTATTATCGCTGTAATACATCGGTGATTGGATGGAATTTGACATATGACTTGAAATTAAGTAATTTGATTGGTTACTATATTCAGTAAAAAATTATCTTTGTAAATGTTCCATCTCACACGTCTATTACATGAGATAATTTCTTACTGAATATAGTAACCAATCCCTACTTAATTTCAAGTCATGTGTCAAATTTCATCCAATCATGTGGTGTTTTTAGTTTGGTGTTTATTTTTTATTAAAAAGTAATTAAACTTCAAACTGACAACTGGATTGAAAATGTCGCGAATATTTGGTATTGCATCTAACGATTCAATTAATTTACCAATTGTACTCCTCACAACTGTAGTTTTGAATAAAAATAAATAATATTAGTTTGTTTATAACTAATAAATTATTAAGCGTCAGATTGACAGTCAATTTTTTGATATCTACAAAGTAAAAAATTATCTTATCGAATACTCCTCGGGTATTGATAAATACTCAAAATTTTGTCGTAGAGAATCCTTCAAGCGTGTTGCTCAAAGATAATATTATCAAGCAACACGCTTTCAGCATTCTCTATGACAAAATTATCTCGGTATTATCAAGACCCTTACTACTGAATATATCCTTTATAAATATACTGTATTAGGACTTGTAATGAATGTATCGTCGATGGATACTTGGTAGATTATAGGTGTGGAAGGGCCTCTGAATAGGTGGTGCTGCTGGTCACTCGATGTGTCATCTTACAGGAATAAAACAACTACCTGTAGCTCTGGGACATGTTCTGTTTATTAATTTAACTTACTATTATACATTAAACTACTTATTACTAAAACTAATATTAATAGTAATGGTAATCATAATTATAATGAGTATCGATAATTAGAATGCCTCTTAAAACACTATCGTTAGCATATTTATACGACGAGTCAAGTTCATCATAAGTAAATATAAATAATACTATTTATGTTTATTTCACGCTCTGAACTTCCTAATTCTTATTTATATAACGATTCATGATTTATTGGAATTAACTTCAAGGGAATTTATGTCTTTTAATTAAATATTATTAAAACTTATTGCTTTGACCAAAAGGCATCACAGACTGTCATGAATGGCATTTAGTATAAACAACTATATCGCTGTGAAATTCTGCTTTAAAAGTATTTAAAACTCAATATTATATAGCACATATAGAGAAGTAGCGAAGCTGTGAAATAGTTGCGTTAATAATATAAAAATGCTTATATGGCACAGCGCCTAATTTGTAACTACATAAAAGTTACCATTAAACCTTTGATATAGTGTTGAATTGATATATAAGATGCCTTAATAAAGTAGACTCGTATATAAGCGCTGAGACCGTTTTCTCAACAACAACAATGTTATTCTACCAAATCTCTTTATAAGCAATTCAGTGTCTAATAAAGTTTCAATATAGCCATTAAGCTTCATATGTTGCCTGAATATATCCTTTATAAAGCTTCAAGCCCAATAAGAGGTTTTCGTGTGTTACTCAGCTACTCACAGCAATATTAATACCTTTTTGCAACAATTAAGACTACCAGAACATACCTAAACAATTTTTGTAATCAAATAGCTTAATCGTCCACCTCATAGCGCCGATTCTTCTTCAAACGATCCAATATTATATTTTTCAGCTTCAGATGTTCATTCAAAGAAGCGGTACACAAGTATTGTTTTGCGGTGAGATGGACCGTAGCTGTTAATTCGACTTGAAACTTACAATTGCACAACTACATCCTAATCACACTTTCCAGGCTGTTTTTATGGTCCATTAAACAAGCCAGCAGTCGATGCACTCACCATAAAGCCACACAATATCATTGAAATAAAATTCGAGGCGGAAATATGTTTCATAGAAAAGTGTTTCGTAAACAAGAAGTACGTGCAGAAGTTGCATTGCAACCCGGAGCATGATATATTTTCTGTTTGAGAGTGAATTGTTAAATTGTATCTAATGATAATAATCTTTCACCTTTTATATCTCTTAGATTCTTTTTGGGATTTATCACTATCAAGTTTCCTGAACAAACAAACTTTCTTTATTTTTAATTCGGTCTTTTCATCGCGTTAAAATGTATAAAAATATCATTAAATAGTTACCCTTTTTATCTTTGTGTGTGTGACGGTAGCATTGGTATCAGCTCTCTCTATTTGCTACAATAATAACAATAGCTGCAATAGGGATATCTCACCACACCAATTATATGAAGATGAACCGGGTTCAATATTAATCTAGATATAATGCAAGTGTAAGCTTTGCTGACATAAGAGATAAAGTAAATATGATGAATTTTAAGGTAATAATAGGGTACAAGCATACATTCTGCTATTGGTGGGAATTTACGCTTTATCAGGTCTCCTAACACCTTGCATGCCTATTTTTTCAAAAAAAAATATAAACTTTACTTTTAAAACGATTTTAAAAATCATAAAATTTGAAAGTCCGCCAAAACGCGCTTTACGTCATAAAGATGGCTGCCCCATGGAGTGACGTCATTTGTTCACGTTCTTATTCGTGAATCACGCTCTGAGTTCTTGTGACCTAATTTGTTTCTGAAAGCTTTAAAAATGGATAAAGCCGAAAAAACACTTTGTATTCCAAGTATTGCATTGTTCCAGTATGTAAATCAATGTCTATTAAAACTCCAGACAAAATATTTGCTACTTCACCTGGTGGCGCAAGCAAAAATACACTTAAGAGAAGGGCATTATGGTTGCAAGCTATGCGTCGAAACAAAGACGATATTTCGACAAGTACTACTACTTTTGTTTGTGAAGACCATTTTAATGTAAGTACCTATATACTTCATGATGGTAATTTTCATTCTTAAAAAGTTTGAGGTTATGTACCTATATGTCTAGGAATCAACCATAAAAACATCATTTTCTTACGACCACACATCGAAATATGGTTGGTATATATTATATAAATAATATGGTTTTAAATGAAACTAACTGTTTCTAAATGACTCCACAATATATTTGAAAAAATGTGTAAATTGCAAGTAAATTATTGACAATTGTTTCGATAAATATATCATCGTCAGAATGACAGAAGTTACTTTTGACATGATGTATACTTGATATATATTTGGCTAGTCCAAATAGTGCCTATCTAGTGATTGACTTAATATATATGAATAGAAAAAAGAAGAAGATTTTACAAATAGTAGCTTTGATATTATTAGCCCTATGGGGATATTCTGGATATCTTTGTCCCATTTAAGATCAGTATAACTGTGCAATGATATAGGAAACCAGGAAAACTATATCTGCTGATCTTTACAATTATTACTTAAGAAGACATTTTAATAATGGAGAACTTCCTAGATTCAGCTGTTCATTGAGGACTTCATATTGTGGGTCTGTTAAGTGTCTTCTAATTTCTAATTCTTCAAGGAAGTCCAGTTCTTGCTTCCTCTCACAAACATGTAGTATTTCTGGTTCTGTGTTAGGTGATACTGAATGTTTAGTGTCAAGTAGGTGTTTTGCATAATGTGATTTATCTGGTTGTTTTAATCTGTATGCTCGTAAATGTTCACTGTACCTAATTTCAAAATTACGACTGGTTTGACCAAGATAGACAGCATTACAATCCGGACATTTAAGTTTGTATATCCCAGATTTTCTTAATGGGGTTATTTTTGTTTTTACATTTAGCAAATTTCTACCTACATTGTTTTCTGTTTTAAAAGAAATTGTTGTATTTGTTGCTGAAGATATTATCTTTGAAATATTATTGGAAATATTACCAGCATAAGTGATGGTTTTGTAATTTGTTACTTCTTTAGTTTGTTTAGGAAATATTAGTTGTAACAGTTAACTCAATATAAATAATACATAGTTTAAATCGTACTTACGATAATGCTTCAACTCCTCTTATTTCCTCTGCATTAAAGCAGCTGTTTGACTTCATAAATTCAAGCAGCATAAATGAGTCTACTTTGGGCAAGTTCACAAACTGATAACTTCAAAACAAAACCTT
Source organism: Galerucella calmariensis (assembly GCA_910591675.1). Taxonomy (NCBI): domain Eukaryota; kingdom Metazoa; phylum Arthropoda; class Insecta; order Coleoptera; family Chrysomelidae; genus Galerucella; species Galerucella calmariensis. The sequence continues at coordinate 470,950 of CAJUYG010000049.1, read as the reverse complement.
CGCTAGCCATATCTTTACTCACAAAATATGAAAGAATCGTCACTGAACAGTGAACTAGTAAATAAAATATATTCTTCTAAAAGTTTTAAAATATCGTCGGAAATATCGAATATTTATGTCCACTTTCCACTCTACGTTGACTTTTAGAAATAAAAAATGCACACACAAACACGTAATGGTCTTGAACAAACATATAAATGATATTTTAACGTCGATGAAGCAATTAATAGTTGATTAAAATAAAATAAAAGCACACAACTACACATAACCTGATGCAATACCGGCCATATCGACATAAGTAAACACAAGAGATATGACATCACACGTATCATCGGTAGCGTTAGGAAATCCTCGGGTTGTGGTCGGAAAGTGCATTGATATTTGAATTTTATTTCAAAACTTGGGAGTAATTTCCAATGGAAACTGGTTTATTTCCTATTATTAGTAATTTATGATATCATATTTACTATTATAAATTAATATCCAAACAAAATATGAAATATGCATGTACTCTATTATTAGATCCTGTTGCAGCTTTTGTATAGACCGTGTTCCCATTAATTCCGAAGGAATTTCTTATATTTTTTACATTAGTAACATCGGCAAATGGTACTAGCGGTACATATTGTCAATTTTGCTTGCTTTTATAGCTTCGTTATCTGCCCTTTTATTCCCTATGACACCAACATGTTCCTTTGTCCAATAAAATATTATTCACATTTTTGGTGAGCTAAACAAAGCCTCTACAATAGACTAATTAAAGCTGCATCTGGCACTGATCCCTCCGGGCACCTATTTTATTGAAAATATTTGCAAGTTATACAAATTCGAATGTCAATGTAGGTATTTGTATTAACAAAGTGATGATTATAAAAATTATTATTAAATATTAATGAATAGATTTATGGTATTGAATAATAAAAAAGAATTGAAATAGCCATTTTTTAAATTCGTATTATTGCAAAACCTACAACCTTCTTTTTAAGCGATTGTTTAAGTTTCGTTAAGGGCAACTTCAATGCGATTTTCCGTTTTTGCGGTATTTCGCAACGATATCGTGGAAGTATTAAAATATACAGTGTGGAAATCACTTATGGCATAAAATTCTTTATGTCACTATTTTAGGAAATTATAAAAAATTATAAAAAATGTCTTCATAAAGAAAAACTTCATCCCTACAAATTAACTTTTGTGCAGGAGTTAACAGAAGACGATCCAGATCGTAGAATGGATTTCTGCGAAAGATTGATGAATAAGCCGAACAGAAATGAGATAGCTCTTGGTACTATTCTTTTTTCTGACGAATCAACATTCACATTGAATGGAGAGGTAAACCGACAGAACTGTAGATATTGGTCAGCAGAGAATCTTAATTGGATGCGTGAGACACATACTCTGTACCCTCAAAAAGTGAACGTTTGGGCCGGTATCATAGGCGACCATATTATTGGTCCTATATTTATAGATGGAAATTTGACAGCTGAAAAATATTTAAATATGCTTAGAAATGAAGTTATTCCTGCGTTGGCAAACTTATATCCCAACGCAATAGATCCTAGCTTACCGAATGAAAATGTTTGGTTCCAGCAAGACGGGGCAACACCCCATTATGCTTTAATGGTAAGAACTCATTTAGATGAAATCTTCCCCAATAAATGGATTGGACGAAGATGTACTATTGAGTGGCCAGCTACTACGCCAGATCTTACGCCGTTAGATTTTTTTCTGTGGGGTTATCTCAAGAACAAAGTATATGCAACACAACCAACTAGCATTGTAGACCTCAAAGACAGGATAACTACAGAAATACGGAATATTTCACCTCAAACTTTAAACAAAGTTAAGGAGGAGTTCTATAGGAGACTGTGCTATTGCCAACAACTAGGTGTAGAACATTTTGAGCATTTATTTTAATGTATTAAAATTAAATACATCAGGTTATTTATGTATGAGCTTAATAACTGTAAAAATAAGAAGTTCACCCTGTATAATTCATAATTGACCATACATTATTTAGTTTGTTGGAATCGGTTCATTAAGAGGATTTCAAAAATATGCAAATATACAGGGTGTTTCATAAAAAAAACACCGACTATGGCATACTTGTGTGAATCACCCTGTACATTTACATTTATGTTTACATAACGCACAACTCAATTCAAAAGTTGACGTGTTTCGGCATTCTTTATAATTTTGTGAAATAATGACAAAGAATTTCATTCCATAAGTGGTTTCCACACTGTATGTAATCATATGTGTAATTCTCACATTATGCGGAAGCGACAAAAAAAGCGGACGGTTAGTACGGCATTTTTTTTATATCGTTTGCTGGTCAGATACCGCACGATTTTTTTCCGTGCGATATTAAACCAACCACAAAAATAAATGCACATTTCCAGATGCGTCGTTGCTTGTCGCGAGATGTATCAGTAAAATAAAATTGCAGTGCTGCTTATATTACTTGCTAGACGAGTAAGAAAGTAATTGAACGTTGATGTTGTCATTCGAAAGTAGTTAAAAAATTTGTCTTCATGTTGTCTCCATTTCTCAAAAATAGTGTAAAAAGCTCCTTCGACGTACATCTTACTTGCAAAAATGGATGTACTCAGAAACGTCGATTCACAAACGTCGATTCACTCGATTGTTACATCTAGCAATTAATTTTTTTAGTTTCCTTCGCCTTCGATGTAGCAATGACAATAAAATAATTCGTCTTCTATTATACATGCTGCAAATACACTCAACTAACTGCGAAGATCACCAGGACAACACTGCGCACAATGTTTTATTTTTAAATCGTTGTAGAAAAAATTGTATCGTCTTGTGTGAAAGCTTTCTGCGAATGCGATACGAGTTGTCGCAAACGGAAAATCTTATTGCAGTCGCATCGTCTGTTATCTGCGGTATCGATAAATATTATTAACAAGCTTCGAACAATCTATACCGAAACAACAGTCCAATAAAAATAACACTAGTCAAATAAAAAGCCGATATAAAAAACGTTCAATGGAAAAAAGTTTTGCAAAAAATAAAAGGGTAGAGCGATACGATTAATCTTCATATATCCGTTTGAAATATTGTAATTGTGGGTGTGGTATCGGAAAAATACAAAATTGTTTTCGGCTTTTTCATAATGCACGTTTTTAACGGCTTCAATATAATAACCAATAAAATGTATATGATTGTGCTTAGGTTTAGGAAGGGTTGACTGAAAAAAAATAACGATACAGAGTGATCAAGTACGATTCCTATTGCTGTTCTTTATAAATTTGTTGTTAGAAAGTAAATTTTTAGGTGAATATATTTATAGTTGAGTACACATGACTAGAAAGTCAAGAAAACATTGTTGTATTCTGTGTAAAATTTTTTTTATTTAAAATTGCAAAGCGCTTTCGGCTGTTAAGCCATCTTCAGTGCCATACCTGCAAGTAAGCAATAATCGTTGGAAAATTATTAAAAAAGAAATTAGTAAAGAATTACTTACTCGTTAGATATGATACAAGAAACCTAAACAAATGTCTACAACACATTAACGTCACAATGATAAAATTACATCAAATTTAAAATTTTTTAAAATTATCCCCTGATTGGGGTTGAACTGTCTTCATATTTTAAACATTTTCAATTCTAATTATGAAGACAGTTTAACCCCAATCAGGGGATAATTTAAAAAAAAATTAAATTTGATGTAGGTAATTTTATCATTGTGACGTTAATGTGTTGTATACATTTGTTTAGGTTTCTTGTAGATATCATATCTGACGAGTAAGTAATTCTTTACTAATTTCTTTTTTAATAATTTTCCAACGATTTTTTCTTACTTGCAGGTATGGCACTGAAGATGGCTCAACAGCCGAAAGCACTTTGCAATTTTAAATAAAATTTTTTTTACATAGAATACAACAATGTTTTCTTGACAGTAAATTTTTAAGTCAAGCTTCACAAGCTTGGTGTTTCCAATGATTGAACTTCTAGTTCGGATTTATGTTTCTGAGGTTAGGATCGATAAAAGCCAAATCATAAATTTCAAATGCTTATCAAAGTTTTCCGACTTTAGTTTGCGGAATAATAACTATCAGGGCATTACACACAATGTTTGAAAGCCTGCAGCAGAGAAGTGCGAGGTATATTGTTTGAAAAAGAAAATAGAATCGAAGAAGTCGAGTTAATTAGCTTTAGAAGCAAATTTGGGAGAATTTGTTGGTAAATTAATGAAGCATTGATTTTACTGGGAAAATATTTAAAATGGTAATGGTGGCAAGCTTGCTAGTCGACTGTAAATGATAGAACTCAATTTCTTAAACACCTTTTTGTTCTACATTTGGAAAATAGTTACTTAGCTCTGACCGCTTAACATCAAAAAAACAACTATCTACTTTTCGAGCTTCATGCTCCAACAAAACCTTAGAACTGACTACAAGAGGGTCTTCTTCAGTTTGGTTTAGAGATGCTGAACGGAAATCATCCGTATTTCACTGACGATAGTACAGTTACTCCAAATTCGGGAATTTATTTGATGATAAATACAATTGCCTGCGCAATTTATTTGGCCTTTTTTTTTCGGGCCGAGATGGGTCCTCAACCAGTACCCAGACAGTGTTGGACTTATCCCCACGGAGATGCCTACCAACCAAACCCACCTCAAACTCGCCGTTACTCCCGCCTTGGAATCACTACCCTAGCATACGTCAAGACGGGCGGCGGTCCCTCAAACACTCTCCATCATCTTCTTCCTTCTATCACTCCTACCTCTCTCATGCCATAGCAAGTCCTTCTCTTGCCCTAATCATGCTCTCTACTACGCCACTTATCTGCATCCATTCCTCCTCGCCCCTCAACATAATATCCACCATATTTTCCCAATACACCGCCTCTCCCAGTTTATTTTCTAACTTCTTCAAAACTTCCTCATTCTTCCAACATCTAAACACATGTCCCACATCATCCTCCACTTCACATCTCTCGCACACTCCAGTTTCTCTTTTCCCAATCTTGTGGAGGTAACCCACTCTCGACCCATGCCCTGTGAGCACCTGCGTCAAGAAGTAGTTCACCTCTCCAAATTTCCGGTCCACCCAATTTCTCCTACTTCCAATCGCTCCTTTTAGCGCGCCCTCATACTCATCCCACCTTCTCTCCATTTCCTCATCCATCCATTCCTGTACTTCCTCTCTGCTCGCACCCCTCCAGCGTTTCTGTCTGGCTCTAGCCATCAAATACATTGGATAGGACTGTGACTGTGACTGCTGCTGCGAGTCCACCCACTGTCCTGTACGCCTGCACCACCCTCAGAAGTATTCCTCTCTGCACCCGCAGGAGTGGTCTAGCCCTCGCATTCACCCCTGCTTTCTCACCCCACACTTCCGCGCCATACAGCATTCTCTGCTCTACCGTCCTACCAATTATCCTCCTCTTCCATTCTCCCGGTCCTTTTACATTACCCCTCAATCTTTCCAGCCACGCTGCCCTTACTTTTGCCTTCTGTGCAGCCTTCAACATATGGGTTTTGAAGGATAATTGGCTATCCAACCACACTCCCAGATACTTCACCGCTTCCTCCATCCGAATTTTCTTTCCCTTCACCATCACCCCCACCACCCTTGCCTTACTCCGCCCCTTCACCAGTAGCCCCACTGTCTTATCCTCAGACAGTTTCAGTCCACACCGCTCTATCTTCTCCACATCCTCACCGCCTTTCTTTCTATCTCCGCCTCTCCCTTTGCCGTACATACCAGACACACATCGTCCGCATACACCGTAATCTCACATCCCTCTTCACATGCTATCCCACAAACTTCATCAAACACACACTTCCAAAGCGTCGGTCCCAGAACCGAGCCATGGGGCACTCCAATCCCCGTCCCATACCTTCTCCCCCTAGTGTCCACTATCGCACGCCCCGTCAGGTAGTCTTCTACTAGATTAACTAGCCCCTCCCCTACTCCGAGCTTCGTCAACGCGCTCAACACCGCCCGTTTACTGACACTGTTGAACGCGTTCCCCACGTCGAAGATCACAAGCAGGGCCAATTTCTTATTCCTACCGTTACCCTGCCTAGCCCTTTGCACCAAGTCCATCACCCTGCCCAGCGCTGAGATGCATGACTTCCCTTCTACAAACCCATGTTGGTTTATCCTAAAACCCCCATTCCTATCAACTTCCTCCTCAATCCTAACCTTTATTATCCCCTCCATCAATTTATTTGGCCTAAATGACATTCAGTTGCAAACATCTCATAGATATTGATGGGAGACCCACTGATATGCCTAAAATATCCTAAATATCATGGGATATATAAATATTTAGATAATATAGAGAACACACGGGCATCCAGGGAGTATCGAGCGCTGTAGTAGCTTTTGATATTGGTTTTGTCTCGTTTCCTACTTTATTAATTGTACCGAAACCGGCAAATTCACTCTTTTT
>CAJUYG010000049.1:390561-454524 GCA_910591675.1 Galerucella calmariensis | reverse complement strand
TGTGCGAATGTCGCATTCCTATTGGCTTAAAAATCTGTATCATAATGAAAATTTGTATTATGATGAATATCATTATGATACAGATTTTAGTCTTTCATGAGTATAATATAAAACAGGAGTTGAAAAAGAATTTTATTCCATAAGTGGTTACCACACTATAAAGTTGTACTAATTGGATATTGTTTTGAATTTATCTTAATAAACAAATATTTATACATGTTACATGGGTACGTCAGAAAAACTAATCCAATCTGCACCTATGTTTCGAATGGTGTAGCTATAAATCCTTTTACCTTTTCGGGCTACATATTTTTGTCTCGAGTCGAAACAAATATATGTGTGGAGACTTTTGAGTTGTGGGAATATTTGTAGGACCATAAATATTTCCGATATCGTTAGTTCCGAAAAGGGTCTGGAAACGAAACATATAACATTGTATGGTGAAGACATTAAAAATAAACTTTAATAGAAAATAAAAAAAAATTATCATTTTAAATGGTATTTTCCCAGGTTTGAAATGAAACATTTTTGTAAGTACGTGACAAGTTTCGGTATACGAGCATTATTGAGGTTAAAAGCTTTATAACTTCTTAATTAGTTTGACACTAAATACAAGTAGTTGAATATTTCCGTGAACTTTGATGCTAAAATTTAATAGCTTGTGGTTTCAAGTAGTAGAAGTTTTGTGTTAAATGTATTTTTGTACGTTCATGCAAAAAACGAAAATGTATTGAACTCCATTTAGTAGAAAAACAAGTTGTTTATAAAAATTTAAATAATTGAACATTTTATCGCATTCATCTGTCAGTTTTAGTCCATTTAAAGCAACCTAAAAGGTATGTCACACACAATATACCGTAAGGCTGTTAACAGCTTGCCTAACATTGCCTAATCTTACAGCGTTTTGTGTTTTCATACTGGCTCAGATCACTTCGACATTTCAGAGTCTGATGTTTTTCTAACTGTGGATGTGTAGTTATTTCATATAGCTTAGTGCGCAGCAGAATTATAAACGTATTTATTGATTTAACAAAAATTAAATCCATGCAAATCAAGCAAAGTGTGAGTGTCCTTTACTTTTTATTGAAAAAGCTCAATTAAGGAGCTTTCAGGATTGGTAGCTCCTCGCCTAAAAGGAAAAAGTTTTCAACAAATATTTCGCTAGGCTATGGGACACAAGAAAGTTTGACGAGTTAATTGAAAATTGCTGTAACTAGCCTGTGCATAATTTGAAATTTCAATATAATACCCAATTTTAATAACTTTTTCCAGCTTTGACATGTAATAAATGAACACAAATGCAACTGATCGACCGTTAAGCTAGTTTTGTATGAAATAACTTTTACCCAACCTTATAAAAACGACAAAATATGAATTATAATCTAAAAGATTATAAATTTAAATCGTGAATGTTTTCTTACAATGTTTTAAATTGTGAACTGTACCGAAAAACGATGAAGTGGTTTTTAAGCAGCCAGCACCATGAATTAGGGATATAATCTTTATTGCCGTATTTATTTCCTTAGATAAAACGAAAGAAACTCTTTGGGATTAACTGTTACCATAAATTCTCACCTGAATTTTGGGACTTACGGAGATCTAATAAATAAATGTCTATAAAGACTTTTGTTACTGCTATAAATGAAATTAACTATCTCTAATTGATACTAAGTTCTAAGCATTTTCAATTCCTGTTAACAAATATAATTTTGATTGAATGAATACAATATGGTACCAGCATAAATTTTGCCATTGGTGAGAATTGAAGCTTTATCAGGTCTCCTAACACCTTGCATGCCTATTTTTTCAAAAAAATATAAACTTTACTTTTAAAACGACTTTAAAAATCATAAAATTTGAAAGTCCGCCAAAACGCGCCTTACGTCATAAAGATGGCTGCTCCATGGAGTGACGTCATTTGTTTACGATCTTATTCGTGTATTACTCTCTGAGTTCTTGTGACCTAATTTGTTTCTGAAAGCTTTAAAAATGAATAAAGCCGAAAAAAAACTTTGTATTCCAAGTATTGCATTGTTCCAGTGTGTAAATCAACGTCTATTGAAACTCCAGACAAAATATTTGTTACTTTACCTGGTGGCGCAAGCCAAAATACACTTAAGAGAAGGGCATTATGGTTGCAAGCTATGCGTCGAAACAAAGACGAAATTTTGACAAATACTACTACTTTTGTTTGTGAAGACCATTTTAATGTAATTACCTCTTTCTATGCTGGTAATTTTAATTCTTAAATAGTTTGAGGTTATGTAACTATATGTCTAGGAATCAACCATAAAAACATCATTTTCTTACGACCACACATCGAAATATGGTTGGTATATATTATATAAATAAAACATAGTTTAAATCGTACTTACGATAATGCTTTAACTCCTTTTATTTCCTCTGCATTAAAGCAGCTGTTTGACTTCATAAATTCAAGCAGCATAAATGAGTCTACTTTGGGCAAATTATCAGTTTGTGCTTTTACAAAACCTTCGCTAGCCATATCTTTACTCACAAAATATGAAAGAATCGTCACTGAACACTGAACTATGAAAAATAAAATATATTCTTCTAAAAGTTTTAAAATATCCTCGGAAAAATCGAATATTTATGTCCACTTTCCACTTCACGTTGACTTTTAGAAATAAAAAAAAGCACACACAAACACGTAATGGTCTCAAACAAACATATTAAATGATATTTTTACGTCGATGAAGCAATTAATAGTTGATCAAAATACAATATAAACACACAACTACACATAACCTAATGCAATACCGGCCATATTGACATAAGTAAACACAAGAGATATGTCATCACACGTATTATCGGTAGCGTTCGGAAATCCTCGGGTTGTGGTCGGAAAGTGCATTGAAATTTGAAATTTATTTTAAAATTAGGGAGTAATTTCCAATGGAAACTGGTTTATTTCCTATTATTAGTAATTCTTGATATCATATTTACTATTATAAATTAATATCCAGGCAAAATATGAATTATGCGTGTACTCTATTGAACAAATAGAAATAGTTGGCTTCATTTTCGAGTTGGATATTTGAATATTTTTCCGAGAATAATAGAAAATTTCGGGCGGTATAATTTTTTTTGAATCAAATCACGGATTAAAAGTTAATCCTGAATATCAAATGCCTTTTGATTGTGAGATTTGAGGAAATCTTCCCATTGCAGAAATGAGAAAAGTCCAATGCAAAAATGAAATGATCTAATACATTACGTGAAATGAATCTAATTCCAAAGGATGCTTAGACTGAATGTAATTTAGAAATAGAGTTTGGTCTATTATTAAAATTAAATTCAAACTTTTCACTGCAAATAATTTTACAATGGAAGGTATCTAAATAATGAGATAAAAGAAATGTAAATGTTAATATTTTCAAATTAAAATGCTTTTAATTCGTGGCGAAAGTCTCAAAGTGTGAAAGAACTAAGACATTCGTTCATTAGTTTAAAGTGGATCCTAGAAGTATCTAAATGAAGATGTGTTTGCAAAAATCTGCACTGCTCTTTTTAAAACCAAGGATTCAGTAATACCATACGCTATAATATTCTACATTATTCCTGAAAATTAACTTTTATTAATAACCACTTTATACGTTGAGTCACAAAGACAAAGGCAGGCGTTTCTAAAATTAAATTAACTGATTTGAACATTTTAAACTCTCCGTCTGCCGACGACAAACTGACAACTACATACTCTTTGTTGAGATAAAATTGTAATAAGGGTGTAAGGTTCGTGGAAAAAAAGGAATAACTTGAACTTCTTGTTGTCGTTAAACGTTTTAAAGTTAATTATACAAGTCTGGCACTTGGCTAGTTCATTCTTAATGACAAAAATATTTTTTTGTTCAACTGTCAAGTGAGCTTGACATTCTGCATCTCTATTGATGCGTTTTTTTCATACAAAATAAACATGAAACATAACTTTTTGAAGGGTTTATTTTTAACAGAGTCTAATTGATTGATAGTAAAGTTTGAACAATTACTTTCAACATAAATTGCCGAAGATTTTCCATGTTGCTGCTAATCAGAAACGTTAGATTTATATGCCATTGAAAATAGAAAAAAAGAATGGTTCGTTCCAATTGAGATTTTTGCAGTTTTTTTGGGAATACTACAACATAATTCGGGTCCTACAAAAGGAGTAAAGCATCTCACATTACAATACATATCACTAAATATATTATATAAAAAAAATAAATAATTAATTTGATTGCAAATTACATCAAATATAAGATAGAATTTTCTAATTACGTAATATATATGCTCCAAAATATTTGCTCGAGCAAATTTGGCAGAGCTTTTAAAATAAATTAAGCTATTATGCCATTGCGACGCTACTATTGTTGAACTTCTGCCAGACATCTTGGTTTAGGTTGTTAACCACTCAGTCTTTATAAAGATATAAATATAATCGTGAAAAAAATACATGGAGTGTATTACAGCTCGATATTTGATATTTGGTAAGTATAAGTGATCAATATTTCTATATATTATTCAGATTATAAAGAGAACAGATACGAATCCCGGTAAAACATCAAACGATTTTCAGCTCCGTCGTCAATGACCTTGGACCTTTAACTCGGTATGTCCGCGATGTTGCCAGTTTAAAATAATTTCTGAATTTCTTACCAAATTGCACTGTTGACTCGGGGACAATAACAATTTCTAGGGCCGGATCTAGTTTTTTTGGAAGTTTCCACTAAATCTTCAAAACTGCGCCATAAATTAAAACAATAATCATAATCGAATATATATTCATGTATTTATTTAATACCTACATTCTTATGACTTGTTATAAATAGTCATTACTCTTGGGAGATTAATTAATAAATACTATTTTAGATAACACATATAATCACAAAAATCAACCAAATTGTAAAGTACAAATAATTCTTAATTTATTTATTATCAAAGGGAATACAATATACACCTATGCAAGGGAGAATTTTGATAATTTGTAGCACCAAAGTTAATATCAAAAACTTTTAAATTTCTTATATCATAGGCCGGGATATTAAAATACTCTCCCTTGGAAATCGCAAGAACTTTATTTTTCTTTCCGAATAGATAAAATTTATTTGGACAGTCCCTGTATGAACAATACACTCCGCCGTGATGTTTATTCATTTTATAAGAATAATAGTCTATACCACTATATTTTTATAGTTAATATTACCACAACGCACAATCGATTAGTCAAATAACACAATTAATATCGCCGATTGAACACCTTCGAACAATGAAGCAAACAAAAATGGCGTTATGAATTTTTAGCACAGATCACAAGTGATTTTGATCATGTTTTGACGTTTTGATTAGGTTAGGTTAGGTCAGCCGTCACCGTTATTGTGCATGGTTGCCAAGGATGTGGTTTGTGAAAAAAGTATATATTTATGGTATGATTTTTATACATTATAATATTTTTAATTGTATAATTCTTTTAATGTTAATAAAATTGATTTAAAACAAGTAATTATCGAATATTTGTATCTGTATAACTATCACACTTAAAAAAATGCTTATAAAATATTTGACCTATGATCGTAAATTGAAGGAAATATTATGCAAATTGACAACCCTGTTGAGAAATTTCGCGAAGCAGCCCGAACGGAGTCGACATAAGACGATGGGCATTTAAATAGGTATGTTCACCCATCTCTCTCTCTTTTTACTGTTCTCTGTCAAGCTTTCGTATTTGTTCTCTTTATAATCTGTGACCAAACTGATATTTTTGAAATCAATAAGAAAATATTTCATATTATTGTAGCCAGAACAGCGCTGTAACATATACAGGGTGTTTCAAAAAAAGGTAACACCGTCTCTAGGATAGGTAAAAAACAGAAAAATAATTGGGGTTGGCTTAGTGACATTTTTTTCTAACGCCATCCGTTTTCAAGATAAAGGGCGTTGAAGAACATGAAAAATTACACATTTCTTACGATTTTGCCGAAACTACTGGCACCATTGCAATGAAATTTTATACGAATATGTTTTGGGAGCTGATATATCCCATGAATTTGTTTTTATATCTAACTCTCATAGAGGGCGCTAGTTACACGATTCATACAACGTATTATTCAACATAACTTTTTTAAGGGTAGAATTATTAGTCAAAACTCCAAGTGAACATAAACATCGTTTAATTTTACACCAAAAAGGTACTCTTGGTAAAACTCGATATTATGTACCGTTTTCGGAAGATTTTGATTTGAAAATTATGAAGTAATAATCGCTCCTGGTATAAACTAATGATAAAGTTCGCTTTTCTCTAAGTTTGCCATGTAAAATTGACATTTATTGATTGTTATGACAATAAGTCAACAACAAAATGTACTCAAATGTTGAATACACCGACATGTTATTAACTTTAGGCGAGTGTTTAGGAAACTCTAGTGCAGCTTTTACGCGTTATGCAGAAAAGTTTCCTAGAAGAAACTTACCAAGTAAAAAAACATTTAGAGCAGTTGAACGACGTTGTCGAGAAACTGGGAATGTAAGACCAAAGAAAATAAATTCAGGTAGACCAAGAACAACAAGAACAATTGATAAAGAAAATATTATTTTAAATTTAGTTGATCAAAATCCAACATTAAGTGTAAGGAATATGCCAAGACAAACAAATACATCTTCTTCAACTACTTGGCGGATACTTAAAGAGCAGCAGCTACATCCTTACCATTACAGACAAGTTCAAGAACTCTTGCCGGACGATCTACCGGTTAGAGTCGATTTTTGTGAAACATTGCGAGAAAGGACAGCCCTCAATCCAAATTTTTTTAAATGTATTCTTTTTACGGACGAGTCCACCTTTACGCGACAAGGTATGTTTAACTCCCATAACGCACACTACTGGTGTGATGAGAATCCACAAGCCAAAAGGGTATCACATTACCAACACTCATTTAAAGTTAATGTTTGGGCAGCAACTTTAGGTAACAGATTAATAGGTTATCATATTCTACCTGGAAATTTAAGTGGTGATATGTACCTTGATTTTTTAAATAATCACTTATTTGAGATATTAGAAGATTTATCGATAAATGAGCGAACATCATTATTTTTTATGCATGATGGAGCTCCACCGCACTTTGATAGAAGGTGTCGTAATTGGTTGAGTAACAATTTTCGGAATCGATGGATTGGTAGAGGTGCAGAAGCTCCGATTCATTGGCCTCCTCGGTCATGCGATTTTAATCCTTTGGACTACACAGTCTGGTCGTATATTAAGGAAAAAGTCTATGCTACAGAGGTAAATTCTCGTCAAGAATTAATAGACAGAATTAAACGTCACTTTAATGACATCATAGATGATCCCCAACCGTTAAGAAGATTAATGGATTCTTTAGAAAAAAGGATAGACTTGTGTATTCGTGAAAACGGAGGACATTTTGAACATTTCCTCTAATTGAATTTTATGTTATGTTCTTTGTCTTTATTTTAATTTCCTTATTGTTAGTTTTTTTAATTAATAAATGTATCATTAACTTATACGAGGAGCGGTTATTACTTCATAATTTTCAAATCAAAATATTCCGAAAACGGTACATAATATCGAGTTTTACCAAGAGTACCTTTTTGGTGTAGAATTAAACGATGTTTATGTTCACTTGGAGTTTTGACTAATAATTCTACCTTCAAAAAAGTTATGTTGGATAATACGTTGTATGAATCGTGTAACTAGCGCCCTCTATGAGAGTTAGTTATAAAAACAAATTCATGGGATATATCAGCTTCCAAAACATATTCGTATAAAATTTCATTACAATGGTGCCAGTAGTTTCGGCAAAATCGTAAGAAATGTGTAATTTTTCATTTTCTTCAACGCCCTTTATCTTGAAAACGGATGGCGTTAGAAAAAAATTTTACTAAGCAAACCCCAATTATTTTCCAGTTTTTTACCTATCCTAGAGACGGTGTTACCTTTTTTTGAAACACCCTGTACATCAAAAATATTAGAAAGTTGCAGACATTTAATGAATAATTTGGTCCGAAGCTCTTTTTTCATCATCCCGAGACAGCGGAAGCAACTAATTTACTATTTCAAAGTAAAATTCAGATTTGTAAGCATGATAAAACGTTTCTTTCCATTTATAAGTCATCAGATATTATTATCTATTAGAAACTTTGCATCAGATAGAACGTTCTTTTTACCTATCTCTAATGCTCTGAGATTGACATTACCTTTTGTTTGGCATCAAAGCAAGCGAAATATACTCACTGCTGAAACTGAATTTACAATAACTAATGCACGGTTCGATGAATAATCAAAGCAAAACAATTTCGTTGTATATAGAATGAAGTTCGTATCGTTCGAGATTTGTAATGTTCACTACAATAGAGAATCTCGTACTGACACAATCCTAATTTGAATAATTAAAATGTAGAAAACATTTTAAATCTGTTTTATTTTATAGATCTAGAGATTTATAAACAGATCTGGGATGGAATATTTTGAAAATTTAATCAAATTGAGTAATAGCCTTTAATCTAGAACGATCTGTAGAAGGGACTTACTGGAGCTGGCGTTAAGGTTCAAGTCTATGAAGATGCCTTAGTCTATAGACAATTCTGAACCACCTTATGGAATACTGAAATTGTTTTTCTATGCCCTTTTACACTGAATTTTTTTTCATAACACTCATGTACAATAATTAATTTTGAAAAATATATACAAATAATTCCATCAATTCACTATACTGATTTCAACATTCGACAGCAAATATAATTATCTGTCGAAAGTGTTTGTTTCATCCATTTCGCTCAACTAAAAATAAATGCTCTGAACTAAATCCCTGGATAAATGATTTTACTATTTTTTTGTATGCTTTGAATGTCAACAAAAATAAATTCTATAAATTTAGAGTTGAAAACTATTTCACTTTCCGTTTATAAATGGATGCATTAACATTATTTGTGCTGTGATGGTGAATCTAACCAGTTCTGATCCAATAATAATCGTCATAATTTGAAGTTATCTTTTGTTGAGTGGTCATCATAAGATTTAAAATATCATGGTTGCAGTTAGATTTTTTATACAGGGTTTAATTGAAAAAATTTCACCACACCAGTTACCTTCAAGTCTCTCAATATTTGACAGAAATTTGTTCTGGAAATGTTAAAACAAATAGCTTTTGGAAAAGTGAAATATCAACTCTATAAGACCTGTACATCTGGCTCAACTTTTACGCTCCCATTAGTCTTGGAACACACTGTGAATTGACGACTAAATTGTTGATACGTTTAAATCATTATTTCTGTCCAAAAATTTTTTTATTCATTAGAGGAAAGTCACCAAATATGGAATAGTATCCTAATATGGAATGCCTTCATTTCTCTAAGACTATAAGTATGAAACGCAACACTCGACCATCTTCTGTTTCATTCGGTCTACTAATTATCGCACCCACACCATCCAGTCAGTTGCGCCAATGCTTCACGTGTGGCAGGCGTGTTTTGTTTTGTTGACGTACAGAAAATTTTAAAGGTGAGTAATAAACGAGTATTACCAGCTGTTATGTTTGTTTACGTAAGTGTTATACTATGTAGTATATCGGTATTATGTTTATTCCACCATTTTGTGATCTTTTGTCATTAAAATATTGTGACTTAAAAAAATATTTACAAGAGTTTGAACTAGTATAAAAATCCAAATATGGACAGTCGACGGTGTCTAATTATGGAATATTAAATTAAATGCTTGATATGTGGGCTCTGGGCACATTATGATTGTGCTGGTCCAGAGTTTGATACTTGGATCTGTAACTTTTGCAAGTAATCATGTAACTTCTTCCATTTATCACAATATATTATATTTATTTAATTGATCTCAAAGATATTAATGTCCATTTTTGTTATTGTTATGTTGATTTATGCTTATATTCCATATATGGATACCTATTCCATATTTGGTTACTCATTACTTGTGATTTTGTTTTTTGTGTTAGATTTTAATTTGATAACTAATATATTTGATTAAAGGCTGTTAATTACTACATATAAATGTATGACTGATTAGTAAAACGATTAAACTGATTTAATTTATATGAAGTTTTCTTTTACATCCAAAAACAAAATGGTATTCCATATTTGGTGACTTTCCTCTAGAATATTATGGATATGAATCAATATAAATAAAGTATCATATTTTAAGCTTATCCATATGAAAATATAAATATATTTTCATGTTTCAGCCTTAAAACGTTAGGACAGGCTGAAAGGTAAGTTTCTAAATTATACGAAATAAAACTGATAGCTACTTCTGGAATTTTTATTTCCTTTCAAATAAATTCAGCAGTTTTATAGTGTTTTGCTTCGATTTGTTGTTTTATGAGACTTTTTTTCATTCCCTGTACCTATAAAATATAAAAAAGGGACTAGTAAGGATACGGGATTGTTTCATTTGGATATCTCTTATTAAATTACCGACCCTGCTAGGAGCTTTACTGCCGTATCCAATTATCATCAATTGTTCTATAATTCTTTATAGTTCAGCTCATAAAATTCAACTATAAAATAGTGCACGATACACTTACTCACTGTATGCTGATTTCTACTCCAAATTGCGTCCGAGCCGCGCAGTTACGTCACGCGGGAACCAGAAATTTACACCCACCTCTCACCAGTTTTTCGATTCATTGTGTTTTCATGAAATACAAATTTCAATAAATGATTCTAGATATAAGCTTTTTCTACTCCTATAATATAAATTATTAATTAAATGCCAATTTTCAGTTTCATAATGATACTCATTATAACACTGGTTTTCATTATGAAACTGAAAAATTTACCAATAGAAATCTAGATTTTTAAATAACCAAGTAGGCAGACCCAATATTTTTTGTAGAATGTCGAGAAAAGACCAAAATAAATGTCGAGCACCAGACTTGAAATACTTAATGACCAAGGTAAATACATATTTAAACTTATTAATTTTTGCTTACAATAATTTATCACTAATTTTAGGTTTGTTCCCGTAGCAAGTTCCTAGCTGTTATGGGAATGTTACGGACATATTGAGACTGCGCAGTATCAGAGTTCAGGCTCTGCTGGAACGCTTTTTTGATACTGCGCAGACTCAATATGTCCATAACAGTTAGGAACTTGCTACGGGAACAAACTTTTTGTATAGCAGTAACATACCTTTTTACGTTTTATATTAGTTTAATGTGGTCCCGTAGGGTGGTTCGAGGCCCGGTTTGTGCATTTTTTTTATCCAAAGAAAATTTCTTTTTCGTAGAAAAAATAGTATGCAAGTTTCATCTAATGGTTATTTAATCCAGGTGATTTAGAGTTTAGCGCGATAATCGCTGGTATCAGCTTGAAACTTTGTATATAGGTTGCAAAAAATACGTGCAATAAAATAGTACTAACCCGCAAATGCAAAACCTTGCACGACATTGTTTAAATGACAATATTGTGCTATTTTCTAGTAGAATTACTCGTTCATTCGTGAATATCTTTTTTGCTCTTGATTATAAAGGAAAAATGTAGAATACTTTTTTTTTGTCTTCTAAAAACGAACAATATGAAACCAACCGCGTCGAAAAATATTGATTAGATCAAAAGTTATTGATGATTAAGTTTAAGTAAACATTAGTTAGATTAAACAATATAAGATTATTTTGTTAACAATGACAATATCCTGTAATTGTGCTTAATTACTGTACTCCGTCAACAGATCACGTGTGCCAAACCCGCAATCGGTAAGTTGAATAGTTAATGAGTTATAGCGTTATAAACAAATTGACGTAGCATTTTTTTGCAATAAACCTGTACCACTTTGTCACTTTCCCTGCATGACGCTGATTTTTTCTAAGGTAGATTACGTACGGTGTAATCGAGCGGCGTCGTTATTTTTTCAAAAATTGCATTTGCACGGCCAAGGTAATTATTTAATTATACGCCCTTACTTGTAAAATGCAATATATTGTTAATGATACCTGATTTTGTAACTTTTGACAACGCACATCTTTATTATTTTTCTTTCGTTGTTGCTTATTCTTTTTTTGGGACAACCCTTACAGTTAGTTTGAATCCTCTAAGTACAGGGTATGCGTTTCAGCTATAATGAAACCCTATAGTTGATTTGATATCATTATGTGTTTGTCAAACTTAAACTATAATAACGAATTCGATCTAAATACACCATTCAATCTAATTGAAATGCATAATATAATTCCCACCTGCCTAAACCAAGCGATTTATTAATCGCATGTAGTAATTTAATGGTATTTTCAACAGACAGGCGATATAGCATCACGTCCGTATTGACTGGTAGAGGAAATCTGAATTGAGTAGGTACATTTTTGATGTGCCATTAGTACCTATACATGCATCATGTCAGTGATATTCTAATATTTGGAAATATCAATGTTGTTGGAAAAATAGTTAGATTAATTTTAACAAATTTTATTGAAACAAAGGAGAATATTTGTGTATATTTTTGCAACCATATTAAAAGGGCTACCACTTCCAGATAAATGAATGATTGTTTGGAATTCTTTCAATTCATAGTTCATAGGTTCACCAAATAGGTATGAAGATAGGGATTCCAGTAAGATATAATGGAAGCTAAATTTACCTCTTTCTAACCCTTTTCGGTATCTCAACAGCCGACCGAAATATACTCAGATTTGTACTCTGAAAAGAATTTAAAGAGTTCATTGTATGGAAATTTTATGATAAACTTTGACTAAGTAAGAAAATTTTAACGATACTTAACATTACAAGGAAATATATTTTCCATTTCGACAACATGAAAGTAAATTTTAAATTGCACAGTTTCTTATTTGAAAAACTTTGAAAAGGGCTATGAGCTTTATTACCAGTTCGCTTTGTAGTTTTTGTACATACAACAAATAATGTGAAGCTCAATTTTAAAATTCAATACAAATATAATTTATAAACTAGGAATTTCTTTTTATTTAGTTAAGATATTATTAAAATCACTGATAGCCAGAAGGGCTTCATCGCTGGTATAAAATGAACAAAATTAATTCTTCTTTGCTATGTACCGGGTTATTCATTATAAATTACCCACCCTAATAACGATTATTACTTTTAGAGAAAAAAGTTTCACATAAAAGCTGTTTGGTTACAGCTGAATTTTCTTAATATTCTATCAAAAGTTCAGTAGCGTGCAAATTTAGGGGATACAGAAAATAATAGCTCTTTTTTAAATAGGACACCCTGCATATTTTCACATTTTTGGAATGTTCTTTTTTTTTCTGATTTTAAAAATATATAATATGTTACCCCTTCCTTGTACCGTTTTTGAGTTATGAAATGTTGTAAATCTTAGTTTCGGTATCTTCTGTAAGTTCCTTGTGGCATTACTTATTTTTCTTTCTTTTATTTTTTTGGGAATCATACCACAATGTTTTTTATTTTTTATTTCGACGTTTCAGTAGCGTTCCAGCTACCGTTGTCAAGATTAAGTAGTAATGAAATAATTTTTGGTCCCTATCTGACAAAACCAAAAAAATTTGACAACTAGACCATTTTTTTAATATTTTGAAGTTTAAGACTACAAAACCTTGTTGTCAAATTTTCTTAAGGTTCATTCATGGTAAATCACATATCTGGTAAAATGTGAAATAAAAATAAAAATATTTTATGACATTCTAACGTTATGATAGTCTACTAGAAATGGAATCCAGTGAAGTGCACGTTCCAAGAACGGTTTTTATTGGGATAGCACTTTTTTTCGCTTATTTTAGAAATGTTGTTAATAAAACGCGCTTGTTGTTACTTTTTTGTGTATGATTATTTTTGTTTTCAAAATATGTATAACTCAGTTTGGTGATTTTGTGTATTGAAGTGTGTATCGATTAACAACTATTCCAATGATAAATCATAAGAAAACCTGGATAAAAACTTATGATACTTTCCTGATAACGCAGGTAATTGATTAATGGAAAGTTCTCTTTCTAACATTGGTAACCAAATTTGACTACATTCGGCTGAAATACTAGCTACACATTTATCTGCATTTAGTTGTATTAAAATACTTTCTTTGATTTTTCGTCTTTTATTATTGGGCTCTTTCGATATTATTTTTGTCGAATCCCATTGAAGTAAGCTATGAAAATGACAACTAATATGTTTGATAATTGAAATTTTCCATATAAAATAATTGAACTGGTTCTCGGTAAAAAAGATTAAGTCAAAATATATTCCTATACAAAACAGAAAACAAAGATTTATTTAAGAGAATTTTTAAATTCATAAATGATAAAAGATATTCGAGATGTCCACCATTATTGTTATGCATAATTGATAGCACCTTCTTATATTATTTATAATAACATTGCAGATGACTTCATTATTTTCATTTAGTTTGTTAATTTTAAGTTGAATCTTTGCTTTAATCACTTGTATATTATTATTATTAATAAAATATTTCACCTCTCTGTAAACCATTTTAATTACTCTTTATCTGGAAAATGTTAATTATCAAATATATTAGTTGTCATTTTCATAGCTTACTTTGATAAATTATCTTTTTCATATTAACAGTAAATACTAAAACTCAGATATTCAACATTTCATAACTCAAAAACGGTACAAGGAATCAGAAAAAAAATCCATTCCAAAAATGTGAAAATATACCATTTAAAAAAGAATTATTTTTTGTATCCCTCTAAATTTGCACGCTACTGAACTTTTAATAGAATATTGCGAAAATTCATCTGTAACCAAACAACTTTTATATGAGACTTTTTTTTCTAAAAGTAATAATAACGATGATAGGGGGTGGGTAATTTATAATGAATAACTCTGTACATATCAAATCTTTGGTTAGAAGTGATGTTTTGGGAGAGCAGTATCTCAAATGTATATAAATAGTTTCTGAGGTTCTATAGGGACAGTAACATTCGAGGGAAGTGCTTCCCCTACAAAAAATCGGTATAAACGGGATATTTTTATATCTTTAGCAATAGGGCTAAATCTACTCCGAAGAACATGGAGAGAGAATCAAAAAATCACATTTAATTCAATTAGCCGCCTCTCGCTAATAGTAATGTCACTCTTCAAATTAATTTATCACGTAAAAAGAGTTTATCTTTGATGCTTCAGCTGTCAGGTAGTCAAGATTTCACTAATTACTGGCTTAACATTTAATTCAAGACATACTTAATTTGATAAGGTGGGAAAGCTTACAAATTCTACGATTTGGATCAGATGCTGCTGCTGGATTAAAAAAACTTATCAACGAACATAGCCTGTATGAATCTCACGAATTCATTTCCATCCATTTTAAAACGTCAGAATTATCTCAAATTTGCTCACGAAAAAAGAATTTTTCGATAAGTCTTCTTTGAAATTTCTTTATTAAGTTGAATATATTACAATTTTATGCTCCCTATTTAAACTCAATATCACTCAATCAATTTTATCTAATAATATATTGTTAAAAAACGTGCAGAAGGGTGAATGGATAGAGGGTGTTTAAAAATGTCAAGCTGCTAACTTATACAGTCGAGATACGAAATAGATTTTTTTTTCAAGTTCTATTTTAATGAAGAAATTTGAATAATAGTTTCAATAAAAAAAAAGATAATTAGTCCAAGAATAGCAAAGAGAGGAGACATTTTACCATTACAGAAGTTTGTTCATAATAGAAGAATACTAAAAACATATTATGCTGTACCATCGTAAACCTAAAACATTGTTAAAAACATTAAGAAGATTAATAACCTTAAGCTTGGAAGTTTGTCTGATTTGCAACATTTTGTAGAGATTTAAGAAATCTGCTTGGTATGTGGGTAGATTAAATTCTTCTTCACTGAAGATTTACGGTTCAGTTTAATGTGCAAAGTTTTCAAAACTCAACACAAATAGCTGTTTAAATACATAATGGTGACAGATACGTTTTTTTATATTACATAATTATTTATAGAATATAGCTCAACTGAAACTTATTATTTATGCAGTGTGGAAACCACTTATAGAATAAAATTATTTATGTCATTATTTCAGAAAATTATAAAAAATGCTGAGACACATCAACTTTTGAATTAAGTTGTGCGTTATGTAAACAGGGTGATTCACGCAAGTATGCCATAGTCACTGTTGTTTTTTTAATGTATATTTGCATATTTTTGAAATCATCTTAATGAACCGATTCCAACAAACTAAATAATGTATGGTCAATTATGAATTACACAGGGTGGAATTTTTATTTTTACAGTTATTAAACACATACATGAAATACCTGATGTATTTGATTTTAATACATTAAAATAAATGCTCAAAATGTTCTCCACCTAGTTGTTGGCAATAGCACAGTCTCCTATAGAACTCCTTCTTAACTTTGTTTAAAGTTTGAGGTGAAATATTCCGTATTTCTGTAGTTATCCTGTCTCTGAGGTCTCAATGCTAGTTGGTTGTGTTGCATATACTTTGTTCTTGAGATAACCCCACAGAACAAAATCTAAGGGCGTAAGGTCTGGCGATCTAGCTGGCCACTCAATAGTACTTCTTCGTCCAATCCATTTATTGGGGAAGATTTCATCTAAATAAGTTCTTACCATTAAAGCATTATGGGGTGTTGCCCCGCCTTGCTGGAACCAAACATTTTCATTCGGTAAGCTAGGATCAATTGCGTTGGGATATAAGTTTGCCAACGCAGGAATAACTTCTTTTCTAAGCATTTTTAAATATTTTGCAGCTGTCAAATTTCCATCTATATAATATGGTCGCCTATGATACCGGCCCAAACGTTCACCTTTTGAGGGTACTGAGTATGTGTCTCACGCATCCAATTAGGATTCTCTGCTGACCAATATCTACAGTTCTGTCGGTTTACCTTTCCATTCAATGTGAATGTTGATTTGTCAGAAAAAAGGATGGTACCAAGAGCTATCTGATTTCTGTTCAGCTTATTCATCAATCTTTCGCAGAAATCCATTCTACGATTTGGATCGTCTTCTGTTAACTCCTGCACAAAAGTTAATTCGTAGGGATGAAGTTTTTCTTCATGAAGACATCTTGGAACAATTGTATGACTAACATTATTTTCACGGAAAATTTGACGTGTACTTGTTGTTGGATTCTCTTCGACACTTAACAAAATATCCACTTTCACATCATCTTCAACGAAGTGTGGTTTTCTTTTCAATGGTTTGACATGTCCAAGTTCTCTGAATTGTGCATGAATTTTAGACACAGTACTTTGTGAAATATTAGGCAATTCGGGATACCTGTGATTAAATAAGTTTGCCACTTTAACTTGACTTCTGTAGTTATCCCCGTACCCGATCATCATTAAAATCTCAATTTGGTGAGTCTCAGTTAAATATTTCATTGTTATGTCGACAAGGAAAGAGTGTTTGACAATGATTTTACTTTTTCAGTATAAACTGTCAACACATCAACAACTGACAGAATAGAAAACAATCCACATTATTTACCGATTTAAAACAATCCACATTATTTACCAATTTTGTCTAATTATTGGCGTTTTTAGGCAATTTTTATGATAAAATTCATGGGCGTAGCAGGTTTTGTTTAATATACAAATACGTCTAATAATTAGTTAGTTTAGATTTTTGATAAATCCATATTTAGCCAATTTAAAAAAAGTACCAATATTTCAAGAGTAATAAATTATTAATTTTAAAATTTCACCCTGTATAATTCATAATTGACCATACATTATTCAGTTTGGAATCGCTTCATTAAGAGGATTTAAAAAATATGCAAATATACAGGGTGTTTCATTGAAAAAAAAGCAACACCTACTATGGCATACTTGCGTGAATCACCCTGTACATTTAAATTTATGTTTACATAACGCATAACTCAATTCAAAAGTTGATGTGTCTCGGCATTTTTTATAATTTTCCAAAATAATGACATAAAGAACTTTATTCCATAAGTGGTTTCCACACTGTATAAATATCGCTACAAGCTATGTTCAGGTACGCTAGCAGCTGATAAATTCCAGCATACTGATGGACATTTTGGATTTTTCATTTTTTTTCCAGATTATTGCCGTGGAGTAAAAACTGGAGATATATGAAACTTTTTTAATCTATATTGTATTTTTCGAAGACTCTAATATAACTTTCTATACCTCAAGCTACGCGAGTGAAAAGTTAATCGAGCAACGGTGAAATCAGGTAAAGTTTTGTATTGAAAGAAAAGTTTGAGGTGTGTCGGATTAGCCGTTTGTGGAAAATGACTTTCAGTATATTAGAGATTTGGAAAATTAGGATTCTGGACTCGCGAATTCTTTTCATCTATGGTATTTCCATATTTTAAAGCTACATTAAAATTTTCATGGAAAAATGGAATGATATAATTCATTGAACGGTTACGTGTTATTTAGTCGAGCTCCAAATTAACCCCACCGGTACCTACTGAGACCAACATAAGAAGCACTTCACTTTTTGAAAAGTTTTAGTTTAGAGTGTAATAAACAAAACAATTCTTTCTCTTGGATAGTAATTCCTAATTGGTTGAAACGGTTTGTATTTAATGCTCCCGTTCACGTTCAAGGGGAACGATTTGATAGTTATTCAACTTATATAAGACGGATGAAAATCGAGACATTTGAAAACTCGAACATACCGAGGAAGTTAATGTATTTTTAATCGTCCAATCTAGTTTGACAAATTCAAGTGACTGAAAATGCTCTTTTTTATCGAAGCTATTTGTCTGTTATAGGAAAATAACGTGAAATGGAAATGGGCAGAAATTTTTTAAAAAATTTGGGATATTGGTCGCGTTCATCACAAAGTAGCGCTATCGAAGCGATAATCAATTCTCTGCTGAACGCGTGTTTTGTTAACTGATCAGGTTGAGCGCTGTGGAATCAGTCGCCATTTTTTCAATAAGAATCAAAATAAGGCGACACGCTACCGATTGGTGATGCATTAACTGTCATTTATGTCATGTTGAAAACATAGTATAAATATTTTTTTTGATATATTTTAGTTTGTATTTCAGTGAAAATTTTTTGACAGTTCCAAGAACCAATCAAATTCCCTCATTTTGTATCATATGAACAATTTCACCCAATCATGTCAACATTACACTGATAACAGAGCATGGGCTATTTTCACGTTGCTATGGACACATTGATTTATTTCGATTTTAAAGTTTCAAATATTTAATATTTCGAAAAATCACCATTTGGTTGTAATTCTATAATTGGTAAAAAATTTTCTATCCGAATAACCCTCGGACATTGATAAATGCTCAAACATTTTACGACAACTTTCTCAAGCTTGTTGCTTGTAGGCAACAAGCTTTTGAAATCTGTAATAAAATTTTTTCGAACAATTATCAATGTCCTTGGGTTATTACTACTGAAAATGAATGAACAGCTACTTATTATTTTAATAATAAATTGTATAGTGTGTCAGGAAGTCCAACTCTTCATAGTAAGCACCAAAGTGGTGAGTTTAATTTATTGTGATTAACTCTCATTTTTAATGGTTGGAAGCAGTTAGAAGTTATACCTATTTCATAGTAATAATAGGTATTATATCAAATAAAATTGAGAACAAGGTGTGTTACCGCGCACGACCAATCAAAAAAACTTCCAAAACGCCGACGTATTGAAAAATCAGCCAATCAGAAAATAACGCGCGAAATCAAACGCTTGACAAATAACTGAATTTGAAACGAAAACAAGAGACAAAATCTTTATTTAACAATAAAGACACTCACTTAATGTTCCAATGTTCAGAGATCACAATTTATTACAAAAATGAACGATTACAACAAGATTTGGTTGTGTAGGTTATGGTTATGACAGTCATCCAGAACATTAAACATATGATTGGCAATATGGCGGAGTTTTAGAAGGTGCGCAGAACATGACAAAAACTCGTCTTCCGTGGGAGCACACCTTCTTCTTTATTACACCATGGTTGTTGTATTCATTGACATTTGACATTTATGTAGATGGTTTTATTACCACGTTCAGCAGAATTACGAGCTGATGGATCACTCTAAAAATCGCTAGGTACTTGATCAACTTTGTTGGGATGAACGCGACCACTGACTTTTTGCAATTTTCTACTTCATGTTCCAGCTAAAACACGTACAATCTAACTAAACAGTCTAGTTGAACAAATCCAAATGTTGTTTTTCGTATCCTGCCAATATTTTTATTAACTGTAATGAATTTCATAGGAAAAACTGAAACCCACAGTTTGTCATTAAATGAACGCAATAATAACATCAAAAGTTTAATAGTTCCTTCGCATTTTTAAGATAAATTCTTGTATGGGAAATTTAACTTTTAAATGAGCCGAGTTCCTAATTCAGTTCGAAAAGTTGAATTTTTATATTAAAGTTTAGGATTCCATAAACGTTTTGAAAATTTTATACAATACGGAGTTGAAAGTGATTTAATTATGCTAAAACAGTTGGGATCTGACGGATTTTAATACCAGGAAGGGAAATTTTATTTTGGTAATTACGGTATTATCAAAAATGTGCTTGGTTCTGAAAATAATCCAATTGAGAAATTAATAAATAATTCTCGAAAATTCGTAACCATACCGTAGACATTCAAATTGAAATAGTGTATTACACACCGAGGTGGAAAGAGTTTCATTACTGTCGAGAAGTTAGCTATTATCTCGAGACAGGAATGAAACTTCCTACCGAGGTTTGTATATTAATTCATTTACAACCGTCATATCCCGATCAAAATTAATAAATCTTTGTTTCGTTCTGAATACTCCTAAAATATTACATTTTGTCACCAATATAAATAGATGTCAGATAGAGTCGGATGGATTTTAATTTCGCGAATAATAAATCAAGAAAAATGTCTTCTGATGAAGAATTGATGGATTGTACCCCTCCAAAAATAGGTATTAAAATATTTATCAATGTGTTATATTTTTAAATATAAAAAATATTCATCTAAAATAGATTAACGATAACATTATTTTAGAGGGTGGGCAGTGTGGACGGGAAGTGCATAAAATACTTCAACCTAGAATTGTAACTCCTATGTTGTCAGCAGTGACTACTGTTCTAACTGCTATCTGAAGTTTGGCCGCAGGAACTATAAAATTCAGCGGGAATTAAAAATGTCAAGTTGATGGAGAATTTTATCTTTTTAAAAAATAAATCGACTGTTTACCTAAAGAACACAAAATTCAGCTGCTTATAAAAATATATAAGTTATAGCTGATAATATTTCGCCAAATCTTGCATCATAGCTGAACATAAAAGAATATTTAGCAAACTCTTGTTGATGCAAGATTTGTTGAAATACTATCAGTTATAATTTATATGTTTTCATAAAAGCTGCATTTTGTGTTCTTTTGGTAAAAAATCAATTTATTTCTAAAAAACTTGTACAGCAAAGTAAGAGTTGAAGCAACATAATGCAACATTTTTGCAGAAGGTAAAGTTTGCAATATATAATTTGTGTGTCTAGGTAAAAGTATATGGTGAACGACTAATACTTCAAATAAAAAGACTTTGGGGAATTAAATATTTATTTAGTGATAATAACATTTTTAACACACATACCTATACATAATACACAACATACTACCTAACTAGATTGTTTCCCAATATTCTGCTATTTTCATTCCTAAAATATAAGTGTTTTGTGTTATTTTTTCATCCATGTGGTCTGGCATCTACTTCTAAAAAATTCAACAAGGAGGGTCACGTATGAAGTACCTTTACTCATTTCTATAGTGTCTTCTCCTTTGAGAGCGTTTTTTAGAACAAAATTTGATATAGCTGCTTTCATTATTGGATCAACAAATGTTGAATCCTTGTTAGTATTCATGAATTTTTTTAAATTTCATATCATCTCCTCTTGAAATAGTACTAGGTTACTTTTTTACACCATAAAAGTAGAATCCTAATTATT
This sequence comes from Galerucella calmariensis, assembly GCA_910591675.1. Taxonomy (NCBI): domain Eukaryota; kingdom Metazoa; phylum Arthropoda; class Insecta; order Coleoptera; family Chrysomelidae; genus Galerucella; species Galerucella calmariensis. The sequence goes on along the minus strand of CAJUYG010000049.1, from coordinate 432,641 downwards.
AATTATCCTATAGACTTGCACCCAATATTAAATTTAGCTAATTACCTGGGAATGAATAAAGTGAGAACAGCTTTTCTTTTCAGCCTCTTTTTCCTGGTACTTTACAGTCATCACTGAAGTATCTAACACAACTACGAGAATTTTGGTATATTTGTTTTGAAGACATGCAGTGTAACTTCACATTATTAATATTTCTCAGCCAGGAGTCAAATACTTCAGATTCACGTTTTGGAAACCGATGTTAAGCACTCGTTTTGTCTCAGCAAAATGGAACACAACAAAGTTTTTTACGTGGTTTGTTTATTTTTCCTTCCATTTTGATATCTTGACATTACGATTGTTGATGATCAGTGCCCTCTGCAGTTTGGCCGCATCGTAACTTAAAATATTCTCTCCAATCCCAGTTAAAATTCTAGGTTGAAGTATTTTATGGGGAAGTGATCGATGAATATACTAGAAAACGACACAGGATCCTCAATCGACTGTCATTACTACAGGCCACAGTGAAAATTAAAAACTTACATTTGATTCCTTACATTGATATCGTTTTGTATTTTTGTAATCTTAGCTGTACGGCTACAGATTTCTCCAGTTGGTCTATACATTAAATAATTCATCCCTGTATATTCCAATATGCTTTTCCCTAAGTTAGTAAACCAGTCACTTCCTCTATTTGACCCCTTCTAAAGTTTAATAACTCGATGCTCAGTGACTCGGGGAGTTGTTAGTTGATTGAAAATCCGTGTTCTACATTACAGTACGACTGGAACAAACTCATACTTTTATTTGCCTCATTTCCATGGTAGTATTTTTGAAACTAAGATACAAACCATACGATATTAAAAATTCATTGGAAGTAAGACCAGGTCTACGTTACAGAATTCGAATGTGTATCTTTAAAAGGCCCGAGGAGAGACGGCAAGCTTTTCAGGGAAAATTGAACAACCAGTTGCTACTTTTACAAAGTGTGTGACTTTCTGTTCATATCCAGTCGCGAAAAGTTTCTGAAAAGGGTCGAAACAGGTTGAATATCAGTTTGTTCTATCAAGTTGTAGTTTGTAGAATTGCTGAAATTGATAGAACATAATAAATCTTTAGTTCACTTTTGTACCTTAAATATTCATATCTCTATTACAGGAAAAGTAAACTCTTCATCTTCAGTAACAAAAATTAACCTTTCAGTTAATATTTTCCGTTTTATTCTATTCTATACCCTAACACACGCTTATGACGAGCCTTATGGAACTTGGAGTACACGAGGTCAATGCTGTAGTGCGTGGCACATTTAATGTAGTCGGCGTCTGAATTCTTAATGTCGACGAAAGAATTCTAGCCCAGATTTGCATTTTAGTCGCTTTAGCTGCATTATTGTCTATTTTAATGTATTACAAATGTTCATTCCTATGGTCGGAATGAATTTCATGGTCAGTGCTCGTTTATTACGAAAAAGTCGTATTAAGATACTTTTTCAATAAGATAAAACTTTTCGCATATGTTTTTGGGAACCTTTCGTGGTGAAATTAAATGAGGATAGACGAAAATATGAATAGCTTGGAACAAAGTGAATATCTTTCACAAATTTTTTTTAAAAATTGGCGAAAGCGACGGGATACTAGCTTCTTGTAATTTTTTGCTTTATATCCCAGTCAAACAGTGTCCAATCTAGTTTGACAAGCCCATACGATTAAAAATGTTGTATTTATTCGAAAAATAAAGCTTTATCACACAATATTCAAACAATATTTGTCAATTATGGGTAAAATGAGAAAAAGTCAGTATAGCTGCGTATTTTTTAAAATTTGGCGAAAGCGACGGGATACTAGCTTTTTGTAATTTTCTGCTTCATATCCCAGTCAAACAGTGTCCAATCTAGTTTGACAAGCCCAGACAGGTGGGAATGTTGTATTCATTTAGAAAGTGGAGCTTCATCACACAATATTTATCAACACAGATGACGGGGAAGGATTGAGTTCTCGTTTATCTTAACAGGATCCCATTAAGCTCAACACACTTAACCAGGATAGGGTAGAGAGAAGAGGCATTACCAAGTACAACACTTTTCTGTGATTTCGGTTTTGTTTTTTACGTACTCGCTGCTTATAATAGTAGTTTGTACAACGAGTGTGCAAAGCGTCACTTTTCCCACGAGCGCAGAATCTAGCGAGTGGGAAAAGTGATTTGCGTACAAGTTGTACACAATATTTTGTCTACAACCACATTTATTATTGAAATAAATACAGTATTTTATATAGGTATTTTATTCAAATTTTGAACAAATTTTATATTAAATTAAAAGTTTGTCAAAGTTAATTATGTATATTTTAACCGATGATGAGGATTTTTTGGAACTTATTGAAATCGTACAACACCCGAGAAGACCTCGGGTGTATAGAGAGCGTATGAATCACTTTGAATGTTGGAGAGATCATGAGTTTATTGAAAGATTTCGTCTTTCTAAAGAAACCGTTCGCTTTGTGACAGATTGTATATCAGAGGAAATTTCTAGTAAAACTAATAGGTAGCAAATATGACATTAGGTTATTTGACAAACATATTGTGACCAATTTACTTCATACGCATGCGTCAGTTCGAAAGAAGTTCTACCAACAGTTGCAAAATATAGGTTTAGTGGAGCTGCTATTGAACTATGTTTGTACAACAGGCTTAGGGTTGAGCTAAGCTTATACAGGGTGTCTCATTATATTCTGACTGTTTTTGAAAGCTTATATCTTCGAAACGGTTCTGGATAATAAGATGCGGTTTCCACAGTTAGGTTTAAAATTACCGTAAGTTTTGCTGTGACACATTTATATAAATGGTCTACTTCCGGTTTACCCGCTAGAAAAGTGGTGTATTTTCAGAATACAGTAGATGTAATTTTTTAAATAGGACACCCTGTATATTTGACAATTTATTGAAAGACGCATATTTTTACTCTATAACGGTACTTGAAAGTTTGAAATCGGTGCACAGAAAGCCAAGTTAGATAACTTTAACTAGGATACTAGATATAAAGTTGGAACTTTATATAGATAAAGTGAACTGTAAAAAACAAATAGGAACATGTTTTAGGCACTCTAAAACAAATGTTCGATGTGTCTTCATTCTTGGTCTATACATTTGTGGAATAGAACCAAGTTGTCAAATGCATATTCAAGAGGAATATTTTCCATTACCTGCTGTATGTTATTTTTTGATTCCTCAATACTAGCAGGCATCGGGTTATAGACTCTATCTTTCACAAATCTACATACAAAAAAATCTGGAACAGTCAGGTCTGGAAAATTTGGAGGCCATTTTATTGGTCCAGTCCTACCAATCCAATTATTTCCAAATTGTTGGTTAACAGATTCTCTTGCTATGTTGGAATAATGGGGTGGAGCCCCGTCTCGTTGAAAGTAAACATTTTGGTTCAAATACCATCTTGTTCTAACTGGTTTTAACACAATGTGACGTTCTGTCAATGATCGCAATATTTTTCTGATGTGACATATTGACGCCTCCTTCATTATTATTTATTGAGATTCATTTATTAGGATATCTGAATCATTACAGTATCCAAGTTAAAGTTATCTAACTTGGCTTTCTGTGCACCGATTTCAAACTTTCAAGTACCGTTATAGAGTAAAAATATGCGTCTTTCAAGAAATTGCTTTATATACAGAGTGTTCCATTTAAAAAATTACATCTACTGTATTCTGAAAATACGCCACATTTCTAGCGGGTAAACCGGAAGTACGCCATTTATATAAATGTGCCACAGCAAAACTCAAGGTAATTTTAAACCTAACTGTGGAAACCGCATCTTATTATCTAGAACTGTTTCGGAGATATAAGCTCTTGAAAACAGTCAGAATATAATGAGACACCCAGTATGTTAAGCTCAGCTCAGTTGAGCTCAATTTTAAGCTTCAAATGTACAACCGGGCCTTACTTTTGGTTTGAATTTAGAAATTGTACACAAATGAGAAATTCACTCTTAGGTTGAATTGTCTAAGATATTTGACAGGTCATAGGTAGCTTTATTTGACATTTCGCTGCATAAAAGTGCCATAGCGTGTACTTTTCGCATTACTTTCCTAACGGTTATCAAAAGAATTAAGAAAAGGGCTACTTTGTGTATAAAAATTTGTGTAGAAAAGCGTGTTTTGCATAGTGGCTGTAGGAAAAATGCGTTTTCAAATTTCAATCTTGACCCAACTCCCATTGAACCGCCGGTCTAACCGTTATGTGTTATGTTATGTTATGTTATGTTATGTGTTATGTTATCTATGGGTCTAACAAGGATCTTACTTCTTACGACCCTACATTCGTTGACAGCAGAATACCCTGTGGTATATTTCTAATTGTGAGGTATTATAAATTTATTTTCATTAAATAAAGTTCGGAACTACGAAAGGTAACAGAAACTTCTGCTATATATCTTATGACCCCAGTTAATGTATTGTATTTATCTTCCTTAAAGCCATTCTATTTATTTGGTGGTTCACGATATAAACTAGCTTAGTTTTGGTTCCTTTGTAATATTTTCCGTAAAGTAATCTGATATTTCATATAGTTATCACCTTGCCATATTAGATGGATATATTTTTCTTAATAATTAAAAACAATACATAATTATAACAGTACTGGAGTTTGAAAATTTGTAAATTATTGGAAGTAAGTCGTCAAATTTGACACCAACAAAGCCTAGTGCCAACCGGTGACTTGAGAAAAGTAACGATTAATAATACTCCAGTTCCCAATTCAGACATGAATAAACAAGCAAGAAGCGACAAACTTTTTATTCTGCTTTAATGAAAACATTGGAAAATATATTTTAAAAACGTTACCCTTAAATTATTCTCTTTTTTATCGGTACCGATTTGCAGATACCAGTGGCTTATACAATGTCTGTTTTGTTAAGCCTAAGCGGCTTAACCCAAAAAGCTTTGGCAATATCGCCGTATCAGAATACAAAAATAAAACAACAGAAAAACAGCTTTTCATTCTGCTGCCACGTTTATTGCTAAATATATAATCAATTAAAGGTAATATGAAACGATGATACGCAGAACAACACATATTGAATGTCCATCAATAAAATCAAAAATCCAATGCTGAAATGAAGGAAATATTAAACCACAAACAATCCTGCCAATCGCTTACTTTGTTATCTTATTTCCGTAAATCCCTGGGGTCTTTACAAGAGCACAATTCGAAAATTTCTTTTTTCTCCGCGACACCGCTCTGTTGGACGATAGAAAAATGAACATGGCAGTGCCTGAGGGAAATAAATGTATTGGAAGTATGGAAAAATCGTAATAGTAAAGCAAGCAGGTCAAATTACGATTCGATATATGATTCTGATAAAAAGTACAAACAATAACTTTGCTTTTTGAAACCTTTAGCCAAAAGTTTGACAATGTATGAATTAAACTATTAGCTTTTTGGATACTACACCGAGAGAAGAGTTACACGGAAAAAAAAGAATCGTTGTATCAAGTAATATTTATTTGGATCAATTAAATTAAAGTGTCATATATGCACGACAAAATATTATTTTGGAGTAATTAAAATAATTTCTTGGTTTCAATGCAGGTTTAACTATTGATGCAACTAACTGTTTGTTGACTGAACCAAATATTTAGTCAACCGGACCATTTTCATAAATTATTTTGATAAAATTATTGCTTCAACATAGTGAATATTTTGTTGAATTGAATCTGAAAAATGATCAAATCAATTGAAAAAAATAATGATTTAGTCCATTTTTTTTTGTTGAACAAATTATAATGAATGATCTAATGAACAAACGTTATCATCATATCAATTTTTTTTTGCTTGGTTCGAAACAAATTTTGGATTCAGGTGAAGAATTATGTTGTTAAATTGAATAACAAAATTATTAAATCAACGAAATTCATAAGCAAATCAAGAAAATTAATTGCTTGGGGTTTTTTTTAGAATTTATCCGATAAATTAAATATTTTAGTTGAAAAGTATAATATGTTGATTGAACTTGAAATGCAATCAGTTTGATCAACTGATTGCTAATTTTAATATAAAAATTAAGTTGACATAACATAATGAGTGCTATAAAAAAGAAAAGTTAAATTTACTTCATAGCATTTTATTTAAAAAGAAAAAACAATAACAAATTAAAATATTAATTTTCTAAAACATAAAATCAAACTTCCACTAACTGCATTTCTTTTCAACCGCAATAACTTTTCCATATATTGGAACCAATCCACTTGCAAATTCACTATAAGGGCATCAGGGAAAATCAAATCATAATATATGTTGATCTACAAAGAAGTAGTAATAAAAATAAATAGAGTTTGATGAATGTTCTAAACAAGCATAAAGGAAATTCTTGAATTTTCCAATATAAATATACGAAATGCAGCCCCAATGAATGTATCACATGTCTCTTTCTCAAACACTGAATTTAGGTAGCACTACTATTACGCTTAGAATTAACAATTTGCAAGTTAATGATGATGAATATAACAAATTTAAAGTGAAGGTAATGACACATTACCTTACATTTCCAATTAGGTAGGTTAGGTTAGGTAGGATCATAAGCAAAGTACCGTAACTTTGTAAAAAATACATTACTGTTTAAAACCGAGTTTAATCTCAGTTTAAATTCATGTTTCGTTTAGAATGTGATGTATGCGATTTAAGATACAACTGATACAAGACAAACTACCTATCATCTTAAAACAAAAATGAACATTTTTTCGGAAGAAACGAGATAATATAATATTTGTAAATAGAATACATAATTATATTTACCTGAATAATACGCTAATCCAGAACAATTTCCAGACAACAGGTTATCACTCACCTAACGATCTAACTCCTATCTTAGAACAATATAAAATGAAGAATGAAGTGAAAACGTTGTGATAGATAGAAACAAGACAATCTACTAAGCAAGAACATTTTGATGATACATTTTTACAAGAATAAATGTAATTTTCGATAGATAACTCATTTTATTGATGATAATGAATATGTTTTTATTCATCAACAATATTACTTTCCGAACTTGAAACAAATCCTCCCTTAACGACAAATTAAATATTAGTTAGGCCATATGGAAAATCATATTTATTTGACATAATAAGATACAGATACAGAGAATCTGCAAAATGGTGGAAGGTATGAGAGTTATATTTTTCAAATAAAATCCAAAAGGTGCAAAGTGATTGATATAAATGATTCCTGACTGTGAATAAAACAAAAAAGCTGGTAGTAATTATAGAAAAAAATATGTTATATACTTATATTATTCACATTTTTATCCACTCACAACTAATGAACTAATTATTTGGTCTTGAATCAATATATTGATACGAGGTATAATTGGAATTACTCTCTACTTAAATATATTTAAAGACATTTGCATAGTCGTATTGAGATACTTTCTCAATAAGACAAAACTCATCATATATGTTTTCACTGAAATTTCGTAGTGAAATGAAATGAGGATGGACGAAAATAAGAATACTTTGAAACAAAGTAATTATCCTCGCGGTAAATATTATTTTGAAAATTTGGCGAAAGCGACGGGATAAGCCAGTCAAACAGTGTTCAAGCTAGTTTGACAAGCCCAGACGATTGGAAATGATGTATTTATTCGAAAAATAGAGCTTAATCACATGATATTTGTTAATTATGGCTAAAACAGGCAAAAAGTCAGTATCCCGTCGCTTTCGCCAAATTTTGAAAAGTTCAGCGCTTTTACCACCACATATTTTATAAAATTTGGCGAAAGCGACGGGATACTGACCATAAAATACTTCAATCTAGAATTGTAACTCCTATGTTGTCAGCAGTGACTACTGTTTTAACTGCCATCTGAAGTTTGGCCGCAGGAACGATAAAATTCAGCGGAAATTTTTAATATCAAGTTGATGGAGAATTTTATCTTTTTTAAAAATAAATCGACTGTTTACCTAAAGAACACAAAATTCAGCTGCTTATAAAAATATATAAGTTATAGCTGATAATATTTCGCCAAATCTTGCATCAGAGCTGAACATAAGAGAATATTTGGCAAACTCTTGTTGATGCAAGATTTTGTGAAATACTATCAGTTATAATTTATATGTTTTTATAAAAGCTGCATTTTGTGTTGCTGTCATTATTGGATCAACAAATGTTGAATCCTTGTTAGTATCCATGAATTTTGGAAATTTCATATCATCTCCTCTTGAAATAGTATTAAGTTACTTTTTTACACCATAAAAGGAGAATCCTAATTATTAATAAATTAACCTATAGACTTGCACCTAATATTAAATTCAGCTAATTACCTGGAATGAATAAAGTGAGAACAGCTTTTCCTTACAGCCTCTTTTTCCTGGTACTTTACAGTCATCACTAAAGTGTCTAACACAAACACGAGAATTTTGGTATATTTGTTTTGAAGGCATGCAGTGTAACTTCACATTATTAATATTTCTCAACCAGGAGTCAAATCCTTCAGGTTCACGTTTTGGAAACCGATGTTAAGCACTCGTTTTGTCTCAGCAAAACGGAACACAACAAAGTTTTTTACGTGGTTTGTTTATTTTTCCTTCCATTTTGACATCTTGACATTACGATTGTTGATGATCAGTGCCCTCTGCAGTTTGGCCGCATCGTAACTCAAAACATTCTCTCCAATCCCAATTACAATTCTAGGTTGAAGTATTTTATGATACTGATTTTTTGCCCAAAGTTGACAAATATTGTGTGTGGAATGACTTTCTACTTAAATATATTCAAAGACATTTACATATTTTGAATCTGTTACATTCAATAACAATTTTATGAAAATAGTACTGTTTTGTAAAATAATAAGTGAGTAATAACAAAAATTGGGAACTAAATATTATCACAGGTATGAAACCTTTAATAATTCTCAGAAATGAAACGTAAATCCATATTTGCGATAACTAGAGATCTGGCAGATGCTAGCTTAAATATTCACCTTCCATCGATGAAATGTTAATAGAACTGTCCTCTGCCAGATTAGTTTTAGAAGCTTCAGTATATATATTTTACATAATATAGATAAACTTAGCATAAATCAATGGATAATATTTCGATTGAAGTATTTGTATTTCAAACTCTTTCAATATATCAAGCCCTATGAGGCTTGAGTGCGATTTTTTTGGAAATCATTTGTCTTATTTTAAATATTTGGTTATACTTAGTCTGTCAGGATAGATTTATTGTATTCCAAAAGTGTAGCGGCTTTGTCTGTCCTCTTATAATTCCCGTAACTTATAATATATTCAAATTATGTTGGGGCTGTATCGAATCAAGTATTTAGAAGGGTTTTCTAGTCTGTTTGTCCTACTGTTCACAATTTAGGTATGTTTACTGGCTGAAGCTACGTGTCCTGTATCCTTCTTTACATATTCACGTACATATTTCAAACAAAAAATAAAACTACCAAACAGGTACGGATCCCTTTTTTCAACCATCAAACTGAAACCATATACTATATAATTTGAAGGTAAAGTTACCTATAATTTATTTATAAACCTTTTTCTCTGAATACAACGGAGATATCAATTGAAATGGCGTGACATTCACTGAGACCTGGAAGATCTCTTTCCTTACTTCTACTCAGTTCCCAAAGAAAGTCTCAAAGACCAGTAGCTCCTGCAGTCCTATTTCCCGGAGGAATTTTGGGATATCTGCTGGCTTCAAGTAAGGAAAATGTCCCTCTTCTATCCAATATTATCCTAGGTGTTGTGCAATTCACAAGTATGTCTAAGAATCTACATTTCTACAATTTTTCTTCCTCCACTATTTTCTGCTCTTAGTGCATTTTTTGCTTTGACTTGTACATTCATTAGATATCAATGAGCTTTAGTCGTCCAAAAGAATCTTTGATTGTCTGCGGAGGTATCAAACTATAAGTTTATCACCATGTTTATCGTTTCTCTACAATTTTTTTGCTCCTACGTATTCTTTTAGCGTCTTTTGGTGTCACATAGATCCTATTTACTCTAAAAAAGGTTTCCTTCATACTTTTTTGATATAGGCCAGACGATAGGGGTAACATGAGTACCTTAAAGTATGTAGATTAATATTAAAAAAAGTTTACCAGTCTATCGATTTCCCAAATTAGAAAAAAGAAAATGAAGAACTTTTTTTTTGAAATTCTTCAATATTTTACGCTGGGAGGAAGGTAGGAAGGTACTAAAAAAATCAGCCGTATTGCTAATTACTTGTACTTTTGGTCTAAAATGACCCATATCGACTGGACTAATAATAAAAAAATTTTATTTTTGTACTCCAGAACTGTCCAGTTTCTGCCCCAATTTATCTTTTTCATCTGGTGCATTGTATTCTAAACGACACCAAGCATATTCCATTTCAGTTTGGACTACTTCATATCAACCATTCTGTATATTATAGTAGGTATTTATTGGAATTTGAATGATGCTTTTAACTTAACATAACCTCACTAAAACCTTTTAGTTCAAAGAATGCACTGGGGCGGAATGGATTTGACTAATTGAGTATTTTGTCATTTCACGGTTGATATTTAGTGGAAATAGAAAATAATTTAACAAATACAAACACAAAATTAATCTGTCAAGTATATAAAACGAGCCATTTCAGCGGTAATAGACAATAGAATAAGCTTAAAGTAAGCTTCAACTAGGTTTAAATAGGGTAATAAAATGTAATGACAATGTGAGCATTTAATTTCTGGACAGCGAAAATTGAAGCTTTCCTCCTACGAAACAATTAAAAATAAAAGGTTATTTAAATTATTCATTTGCATATCAACAGGTAGAAAGTAGCAGAGTAGCTTGAAATTTTCGAAAAAATAGGCAGGCGCTACTTAGATAATAGTTTTCTTCAGTTCCTAGATAGTCCAGTAAATGAAAGCGAAAAATACCGTCAACATGGGCATCTGGTCCAGCAAAGGAATTTTTTTTTTCAATTTGCAGGTACATTGAACCCCCAAAATGTCAGGTGCCTGAAATTTGTGGGAGGGTCGGAAAATGGCTCTAGAGATCCCGAAAATCCGTTTTCCGCTGATATCTCCCGAACTACGATCCCTAGAGAATTTTTGTTTCAATAAAAAATGAAGAGCAGTTAATTACCTACAAAAGTTGTCCCCACGATTTTTTTCTTTACACCAATATTTTTTGCAAAAATGGTGGTTGAAAAGTTCGCAGTTTTCTGAAACTTAAGAACTGACGCTTCTAGCCCAAAATCTGGGATGAGGAACCCTAAAAATACACCAATTTTTATGTTTAGGCCTCCAGGCATCTATGGTAGATGGCGCCACCTTGCATTTTCGCAACCGCGAAATAATTAAGGCCATGAAAAGAAACATGAAAATGATCGATCTCTTCTTACTCACTCTCTGGGTCAAAAAAGTTATCGCTTTCTTCAAAATTGAGACCCTGCCCTGCTTTTATTGGACAGACCAATCCTAGGAATGATTGTGTGCGAAAAGGATTGAAAGTAATCGCTAAAATTGCGAAAATAACTTTCCGTATGTAGCGGGAACCCCAAGCTCCGCGGGTTTGCCTGGCGAGAAGCAGAAATTTTTGGGAGATTCAAGCGTCCGCAAGGATGCTCGATAATAAATTGCACATTTTTACAAATTTGCAAAAAATCGCAAATTTTTGCAATAAGATATGATTGCACTTTTTTTGAAAGTACATTTTATTCTTGAGAAATATATGAAAAATTAAACATGTATAACAACGATATGAACAATTATCTATCAGTTAATCACCACTTACTCGTGTTTTCTTCTTCTTCGTTCATATATCGCACACTGGAAACATCATTTGCGCCTTGTTCCAATTAGTTAACACTGTCCTCTAGCTCTGTTCCTCCCACATCTACCTCTCCCTGAACTGTTGCCTCCTGACCTTCCTCTAAACTTATGTCTCCCTGTACCTCTTCTTGTTCGCATATCATATCTTCATTTTCCACATCTTTATAATTTGTACAGGGGCCTGAATGACACGAACCACAAATAATCGAGCACTTCAGCCCTGCTTTCATACATGAACATGGTTGGAAAGTTCAGAATGTGACCTTTCATCGGGTATGATGCTTGACCGGGAAGAATTTTACTGTAAAGAGAAAAAACTGCTCGAAAAAACTTAGCGAATAGATGTCTTCCCTCAGAAAACTGAAAATTTCTCCGATTTTCCTGAAAACCCAGGAATCTGGGCCAAAAAAATTATACCATCGGCAAGAATATATTCTAACCTTTCTCCCAATATCAATTATAAGCGGGTTTGACAGTTAATCATCGAGAAATTCCCGATAAACCAGAGCGCTCGGGAAAACTCCAGAAATCCACAAAAATCGCCTCTTGAAAAACACATTATTCAAAAAAATACGGGCGAATTATTGGTAGCATTGTTTCGGAATAAATAAAGTACCCCCCCAAGAACCATTATCCAATAGGATTGGCTGAAATAACTCTTAATAAAAATAATATGAATAAATCCATGGAAGCATTAAAAAATCTAGCAAAGACGAATTTTGGCCTGGTTTTCCAAAGACCCAGGAGCACGAATGAGTGGATAAAAAAACACGCCTTAGTAGCCACAAATCCCTCCTTTCACCCGCACTTTGATTCAGAAAAAAATATTGATTTTCACGTGAGTTATTAAAAAATTAGTAATTTACTTGGGGACGTCATGCCCTCAGAGCCGTGCTCTCTATAAGCCGGCCTGGAGCTCAATTTTGGGTCGGCGTTTGGATAAAAACTCTGAACAAGATATTTGTTAACGGTCCAGTGAAAAAAAGCAGCTGAAAATGTGTGGCTAAATCTTGCTAGGGAACTGTATCTTGAGATGTGAGCATTATATTATAAAAAAAATACTTCCAGCATCAACAAGTTGATTCTTGACAAAGTTGAACTATTTGCCTTGATAAAAACTTGTTGCATCGCTAAAATTTGTATGTTGTAGCTTTGGTAATACAAAACTAAGATTCTTAATAGTGGCAAAACTAGTAAATACCTGAATACTGATCTTCACAATTTAATGCCATTTATCTCGAAAACTATCTAATTTTTCGAAAAAATGCTCGGGATCATTTTTGTGGGTAAGGAACTGCTCTCTATTTTTCGTGCAAACAAAAATTCTCCAGTGGTCAAATCTCGGCAGATATCGCAGAAAAACGAATTTTCTGGAATTTCAGAGCCATTTTCCCACCCTTCCACAATGGTCAGGTACTTGACATTTTGGGAATTTAATGTGCCTACCATAACCTGCCAACTTAAAAAAAATTGCTCTTGCTGGACCAGTTGCCCATGTTGACACCTCCGTTTACTGGACTAAGACCAAACAAAAGCCGTTGACTTTGATTATGGATTTTCAACATTAAGGATATCTATGTTAACTTCCAAATAACTTCTCTTACATACTTTCATATTTTCTATAAGACCTTAAAATCAATCCTGAAATAAATTAGAAGCGACAGCCGAAAATACATTTGCTGACAATCTGATCGTATTACAAACTTCTGAAAAGCTGGTACAAAACACCAGACTTTACTGGATATTCTCAAATATTGTTTAAACTAAAAGTTGAAGATCAGATTACAACCCAATTTTCGCAAATTGAAATCTGTTATCGAATTCCAATATAACGACAGTCGGTGAGGTTTCAAGACACATCGTTGGTTTTATCTTCTGGCTATAACATCTAAATTGTTTTACGGATGCCCCAGAAAACTTTCAACAAAACCAATAAACTATCTCTATCAACGAACTTTGTTTGCTAAACAAATATGTAAGGAATTTAAAGGCGGATTCAACGTTATTCATTATCATTACATTTTCATTACATTATTATTACATTCACAACAGAAAAAGCTAATTACTATAATTTCCTACCACTTTATTGAATATCAATTAGGTACACTATATTGCATTGAGAAGCTAGTCTATTTTCAACTATGAATTATAATTACTTTTCATTTTTAATGAAAACCATGAAATCGCATGCTCCAAAAAATGTTTCAGCTTTCTATCATTTTGAACAGTAATAATTAAATCGCCTGAAGGGTGTTTTCAACTCAACATGGGGCCGTGTTCTTTATATTTTCGTCAATATGTATCTTATATTTAATATAATATCGGTACTCATCACTTTATCATTAAATTTTCTCTGAAAATTGAGAAATACAAAGTATTACAAAGTCAACTCTGTATTTTGAATATTCTCGAGCACCGACTATAACATTACCTACTGCTATTCAAGTTTATAACTAAATATAAATAGATTTTATACGTACATAAAAGTTAAGGGTGTAATTCATATAAGTTAGTGTCTAAAATAAGGGAAATTATTAAATGAATATAGTCAAAAGCGGTCTTATCGTGCGGGCTTAAAGGTCACTAACCATATGCATCAAATTATAAGACACAGAGGTTACCAAAATGTGAGATTACAAATATACGCGGAGAAAAGAATGATGGTTGATGTTTCCTGCACACTGGTTGACGAATTTCCACTTTTTTATTCATTCTCGAAATAATCTATCAGATTAAGTACCATTTTCTTGCTTGAGGATGCAAAATACCGGAAAATTGCTTATTATTATTATTATTCATATTGTCACTTTGAATTGTCAAAGTGGCATAGCTGACATTTAAATAAAAACTTTGCTGGTGAAAGACTTTTTAGAATCGCTGAAAACTAAATACATATCCCTTTTTTTCCCGTCAAAATTGCATAAGTCTGTCTTCAGTCACGTAGCTATAGCTTTTACATGGGGAGGGTTTTGGTTTTTTTCATCTGATAGGTTTAGAAGGGGAAAGCTTAATTGAAGGCGCCGCCTAAGGCAAAAAAAATCGAGTGCCACGACCTAAAGGAATTTTTCAAGTTCAAGAAATAATGTTAAGTTTTTTTTTATTATAAGTTTGACTTGGCTACATCTGAAAGTATTTTTAAACATCGTTTTTCGTTTTGCCCCTTACTGCTGAAATGGTTATAACCATGTATGTATATGTTTTAAAGGAGCCGTCCCTTCGCCGGCACCACCTCAGTCTCTTGGGCTTATTGTGGATTCTTCTAACATTCTGACTACAG
Organism: Galerucella calmariensis; assembly: GCA_910591675.1. Taxonomy (NCBI): domain Eukaryota; kingdom Metazoa; phylum Arthropoda; class Insecta; order Coleoptera; family Chrysomelidae; genus Galerucella; species Galerucella calmariensis. The sequence continues at coordinate 417,567 of CAJUYG010000049.1, read as the reverse complement.
CCTAATCAGCCAATCCGTTTCCTGTATTAGCTCATACAGGTTCTTTACTGGTTGGTTGTAGAAGTCTTCTGGAGTCATTTGGGGTCTTCCATTTAATTTTTTCCTCCTGTGGTCCAGCGTCTCACAGTTGCATAATATGTGCAGAGCTGTTTCAGTGTCCTTTTTGCATCTCCTGCATGTGAGGTCTCCGTTATACAGCCCTATTTTGTTCAGGTGCTCCTTTGTGGAAAGTGTCCCGTAAGAAGCCCCGTTATGGTGATGCGTAGTTTGTTCCTGCTCATTGAGAGCGGTGCTTTTGCTACTTTTTTTTATGGTTCTTTTATAAATTTCTTCCCATGTGTTTGTCTGGGCGTATTCTTCCAGAGTTTTATGAATTGTTCTTTTACCCACCCTTTTAACCATGACCTAGTGGAGCATCTGGGGATGCCCACAGATGGTTCGGGTCCGTTCATCAGTGTTGACGATCCTGCTTTTGCAAGTTCGTCAGCTTTCTCATAGCCAGCGATTCCTTTGTGACCTGGGACCAGCTCCAGAGTTACACTGTTCCGACTCGCCAGTGTTCTAAGTTTTTGGGAGCACCTATTTTAAAATGTGATAGATGATTGAAAATTGAAGCTTTTATTAAAACAGAAAATCAATCTCACAAAAGTAAATTTAACCTCTTCAGCTAAATTATTCACAATTGTTGAGGAATCTATTTCTATTGCCACATCCCGATGAATACTCATATTGCGGCAGTATGCTAATAAAAAATTATTGTACCTTTATTGTATTTTCTATGGAGAGGGTTTGAACCCCCAAACTCCCCCCCCCTTATATACGTCCCTGTCTGTCTTATTCATCTTACGGATTTTATTTGGAAGTTATGATTAAGCGCAATAAAAGAAATCAAAAACGGTGAGTATGTCTTTGTTGAATCGTATGAAAGGCATGATAAGATTGAATTTGACTATACTTCATATTTTAAATGTAAACTATCAAAACGCATGCTCCAAAAAATGTTTCAGCTCTCTATCATTTTGATTAAATCGCCTGAAGGATTTTTTGTGATACTTTATCTCAATTTGAGGCCGTGTTCTTTATATTTTCGCTACTATGTATATTCTTTTCAATATAATAATAGGTACCCATCACTTTATATTTATATTTCTTTTAAAAATTTAGAAATACAAAGTATTATAGAGTCAACTCTGTATTTTGAGTATTCTCGAGCCCATAGAGACTTATTCCAGCAACGACTAGAACATTTCCTACTACTTTTTAAGTTTATAACTAAATATTAATACATTTTATACGTATATAAAAGTTAAGGGTGTAATCCATATAAGTTAGTGTCTAAAATAAGTAAAATTAATAAATTAATAGTTGTTGATATTAATAAACTAGCAAAAAATTTTTTTGGTCATAGATATACTACATATAGAGGCAACAAGCCATATATGGCGCTCCGTAAGTGGGAATGCCCGTCTGAACTCCTGTAAGAGAGAAAGACACAGACGATCAAATGTTTTTCTGTCTTTATTTGAGTTTATATAGCATACTGTACACGCTATTAGAGAAAGACAGTATAAACCTCCTACTTTCTCTCCCTGTTTTATATGCTTACGGGTTCGAAGCTGGCTTGTTGCCTCTATTTGTAGTATCTCTATGGTTTTTAGTACTATTTTATCTATTACAGATAAATCACCTACCGATATTTTGCTTGTAGTTTGATATGGTAACATTATCCAACGTTTAACTCTTTCCTATAAACGCCTACATGAGAATTACAACGAATACTGTTGCCTGCATATTAATAAAGGTCGAATGGCAGGTTTTTTTTTGCTATTTATAGGAAGCGCAATCACAAGATTAGTGTTCATTTCATCCGGAAGCGATATTTCGTAGGTGATTACTGTGTGTTGAGTTTGTCGGCTTCGTTGCTCCCAATTTATTCGCGTGATTCACATTTACGCATGGTTCACACTTAATGGTTTCCACGGATTCCATTCACTCGTTAAAAAATAGTGTTTGCAGAATTTTACTATTCTCTAAAAACTTTCTGTCTCTATTATATACTGGGTGTCTCATTATATTCTGACTGTTTTCAAGAGCTTATATCTTCGAAACGGTTCTAGATAATAAGATGCGGTTTCCACAGTTAGGTTTGAAATCACCGTGAGTTTTGTTGTGACACATTCATATGAATGGCGTACTTCCGGTTTACCCGCTGGAAAAGTGGCGTATTTTTAGAATACAGTAGATGTAATTTTTCAAATAGGACACCCTGTATATTTAGCAATTTCTTGAAAGACGCATATTTTCACTTTTTATCGGTACCTTGAAGTTTAAAATCAGTGCACAGAAAGCGAAGTTAGATAACTTCAACTGGGATACTGTGATGATTCAGATATAGTTAAAATAATACCCTTTTTGGTGTGCGTCATCGATTGTGGCTATGCAATTAATAATTACCAGCTCCTTTTTATAACTGAAAATACTTGGGAACTTTCAAAATACTGATGTTTTTCCGTGGGTCCATGCATATTTTTGTATTATTTAAATAAATAAAACAATAAGATTAATATTCACTTTCCATAAATAATAATTGACCGTAAACAACAAAGTACAGACCTGTCGAGAACTGTTAGTGTGACAGTAGAGGATGACGTAAGACACATTGCCGCTACGAAAGTAACGCCTTCATAGTATTTTAAGCTCTCGATTGATAGGTTGAGCTTGCGCGTAATCTAAACATCAACCAATCAAATTTTTTGTAAGTCAAAGATTAGGGTTGACGTTTGTAATACATTCAAACGGTTCATTATTGTGATATTTTGATTGGGATTAATCACAGGTCTGCCTTTTTTCCATTTCTTCCTACGTAATGTGTTAAAAGGACATTAACAATCGATGACGCACACCAAGAAGGGTATTATTTCAACTATATATTGTTAATGAATAATAATTAAGAGGCGTTAAAATGTCACATCACAAAAATATTGCGATCATTGACAGTACGTCACATTGTGTTAGAACCAGTTAGAACAAGGTGGTATTTTGAACCAAAATGTTTACTTTCAACAAGACGGGGCTCCACCCCATTATTCTAACATAGCAAGAGAATCTGTTAACCAACAATTGGATTGGTAGGACTAGTCTAATATTCTCTAATATCCAAATTCTCCAGACCTGACTGTTCCAGTTTTTTTTGTATGAAGATTTGTGAAAGATAGAGTCTACAACCCGATGCCTGCTACTATTGAGGAATTAAAAAATAACATACGGCAGGTAATGGAAAATATTCCTCTTGAAATGCTGACAGCAGCATTCGACAACTTGGTTCGATTCCACAAATGTATAGACCAAGAAGGAAGACACATCGAACATTTGTTTTAAAGTGCACTAAAACATTTTCCTATTTGTTTTTTACAGTTCACTTTAGCTAATAAAGTTCCAACTTTATATCTAAATCATTACAGTATTCTAGTTATAGTTATCTAACTTCGCTTTGTGTGCACCGATTTTAAACTTTAAAGTACCGTTATAAAGTAAAAATATGTGTCTTTAAAGAAATTGCTAAATATACAGGGTGTCTCATTTAAGATATTACATCTACTGTGTTCTGAAAATACGCCACTTTTTTAACAGGTAAACCGGAAGTGGGCCATTTATATAAATGTGTCACAACAAAACTTACGGTAATTTTAAACCTATACTCGATTTGAAATTGGTTGATATTGGTTGATAAATCATTTTTAGCAGCCGATTCCATAGGCGCACCTACCTGACGTGCCGGTTTGAACCCTATTTATAGTAATCATTATTGTCATAACAGGTAAAAATAATTATGCCGAGAATTCCGGGAACAATTAATACACAATGTTACTTCAGGTTGTTACGAAAAAGGTAGGTAGGTTCTTTGAAGAAGCGCTTCAAGAAGTCAACGCGGGGAAGTAGCAAAGATGTATAGAGCATGTAATAAAGGAGGAGGAAAAAATGTGGCAATTGGATAGTTTACTGGAGAAAACGGTCGAACCACTTATTATCAATTTAGGGGAAGAAGACAGTCCCTCAGATATTTCATTTTCTGATGATGATTAATTTAAAGCGAAGAAATGTAATGACTTACTATATATTTTATAGAATTTCAAATAGAAACATTTTTCCAAATTTACTTGTTTATTGGTTGCTTTATTGTTATTAGTATTATATTTATTCAAATACAAGGGTAACAAATTATGCCACACATCCGAATATTCACTAAATTATATAATTATTGTGTTTAATATGAACTTAAACCCACCCGAAAGCACGTGCATGAGTGCAAAACATCACAGGTAGAATCCTACCGCTTATTGTTCGAGCCTCGGGTTAAGCTTTGTATTCGACGCCCTTATCAGATCTACAGGAATGGAAAGTTTAATAAATACAAAAGGGTCTATACTTTCAATGTATAAACTATTTAAAACTTGGCAATTTAGGTGGACCACTTTGTATACATGTTTGACGGATTTTAATGATTTATTACTATCAACCAATTTCAAATCGAGTATAACTGTGGAAACCGCATCTTATTATCCAGAACCGTTTCGATGATATAAGCTCTTAAAAACAGTCAGAATATAATGAGACACCCTGTATATAATCATTGTATCCTTATACCATATAGGTGTCGGATTTACATTTTAGATTCCATAAACAAATTTTTTCCATGCTTTTCTATCTTTTGCTAAAGTTTATGCTTCTCTCCATGTCGTGCTTCTATGTTGTAATATGTTACTCATCACTGTATTCCAAGTCTGTCTTGGTCTGCCTCTTTTCCTTTTAATCTGCGATTTCGGTTCGTATACACGTTTCACTTGTCTGTTATTATTCATTCGTTGTATATGTCCCCACCAACTTAATTGTCTCTGTTCTATAAATTGTACTATAGTAGTATAGTATAGTAGCTCCTATTTTACGTCTCAAATATTTCATTTCAACAGCTTGTATCTTACTTTTCTGTGCATTTGAGAGATTCCACGATTCGCATCCTTACGTTAGTACTGGTCTGTATATGGTTTTAAATACTTTGATTTTTGTTTGATTTGAAATTTCTTTTCTATTGATGAATTTTCGATTCATGGCATAATACAGTTTTATTGTCCTGCTTATTCTCTCGTTGATTTCAGCTTCCTGTTTTCCAGTTTGTTCTAGTGGTACTCCAAGGTATTTGAATTCTTCGACTTCGACTTTCGACTTATCAATATTTTTGTTTCAGTAGTATTTATTTTCACGCCTTCTTCTTCCATTGTTTTTTCCATATATTAAGATTGTTTTGAAGCTGTTCCCCAGTACCTGATATTATTACGACAAAAACTCCGTACGATATTTCGACTTTTTCTAAATTTTTATATCCTACAAACATCTTTTTTACCTCACTTTCACATTTTTTGATTATATTGTCCATATGTACGTTGAATAGTGTTGGGCTTAGTCCCCCACCTTGTCTTAATCCCATCTCTGTTTTGAATCCCTCTGATTTAGTGTTATTTCGTATTACATAATTGATATTTGTTTTATATAGGTTTTGAATAATTCCTATTATTTTGTTGTGTACTTCTCTTTCTTCCAGGCCGCACCAAACTTTTACTCTGGGTACTGTGTCGAAAGCTTTTTCAAGATCTATGAATGCTAGATATAGGTTTTTATTTCGCAAATGACGTTTTTCTATTAATTGCTTGATCGTGAAAATATGATCCTGAGTGCTTCTTTCAGGTCTAAACCTTTGTGCTTTTGAAAAATGTGGTTCTAGTACCGGTTTAAGTCTATTGTTTATTATTTATTCAAATATTTTCAATATAGTGTTCAGTAACGTTATTCCTCTATAGTTATTACAATTTTTTGGGTCTCCTTTCTTGTGTATCGGTGTTATTAATGCTATTCCCCATTCGTCCGGTATTTTTTCATTTTTCCAAGCTTTATTTAGTCTAGTGAGTATACTTTGAAATCCTATTTCTCCCAAGTTTTTGATCATTTCAGCCGTAATCCTATCATATCCTGGTACTTTTCCATTTTTTAGTTGTCTTATCACGCTCTTTGGTTCTTCAATTTCAATTTCAATTTCTTGGTAGTTATTTTCGTGTTAAGGTACTGCTGTATTTTCCTCAGTACTCTGCGTTTGTTGTCCTAGTAAGTCTTGGAAATATTCTCTCCATCTGGCCATGATATCCGTCTCATTTGTTGATATTTCTTGATTGTTGTTTTTGATGTAGAATTCAATTTCTGTTTTGCGTGTTCTGAATGATTTCAATACTTTGTAAAATAGTTTCTGGTTATTTGAGCTTTTTGTTTCCATTTTGTTTCCAAAGTCAATCCATGATTTTTCTTTTTCAGCTGATACTAAGTCTTTAACAATTTTTCCTTGCTTTTTGTATATGTCGTATTGTTCTGTCGATCTTTTTGTTTGGTACTTTTTCCACTTTCTCTTTTTTTTAACTTCATCTTTTATATCTTTAGTCCACCATGCTGTTTGTTTGTTTGCGGTTCTCGATTCTACAAGTACCACATGTTTCAGAAGCTGCACTAGTGATTATGCTCTTGAAAATATTCCATCCTTGCTGTACATCCGATTTACTTATATCAAATATTCCATTCTTCAGCTTTGTTTATGTTTCCTGTTGATATCTTTTCGCTGTATTTTTATTCTGAAGTTTGTAGGTTCTTATTGAAATGTGCTTTTTTTGTTTGTGTTATTTTTTCTACTTCTTTGTTGTTCTTTTTAAGTTTTGCTACTAGTAAATAGTGATCACTGTCTCTATTATTTATTTATAAAATGTGAGTAGATTAAACATTCAATTACTCAAAAAAATTTTCTCTGAACTTAGTCCAAGCAATGGGTGAATATTTTTTACAGAAATCCTAGTAGAAAATATCTGTGAATCGTTAAAATTCATAAGTAATGCAAATATTGTAATAGCTATTCTGTCTATTAACTCTAAGAGTTCATCCATATACCTCAAATGTGGTTAGAATCCAAATAAAGGGTTCAATGAAACTCAAAGTCAAGCCACAATATATTTAATGTCCAGTAGGACCTATGAGAAAACCTTAAACATATGAAAACATTAACTTATGATGTAAAATTTAAATTAAAGTAAAAAGATATGTTCAAATTAATAAAAATTTAATCTCTTAAGATTTTGTCATGAGAAAACATATTAAGTTTCAAACATTTACCTCACTTTCTTCTCTTCTACTCTGAATTTGATTTTTCAATTCCACAATTTTGATTCAGTATTTTCACTTCGTTAATCAATGCTACTTGTACATTTCTTGATGGACTGATGATGTACCCTTCCGGTTGTAAAATTTCATACAGGTAACTTTTACAATTTGTTTATTATTTAAAATTTTGTAATATTTAGCTTTTCATAAATTTTGTCTTAATTATAGTACATATTCATTATTTTAGATCACTTCTCTCTATATACAGTGCTATTCAAAAGTCTCCTCCCCCCTCGTATCTTTTGAACGGATACACTTACATTAATAAAATTTGGTGGGTGAAAATAAAGTGTTGTAAACTTCTCTACGAATGGTAACAGGTGACGTAATAGTAATATAATATAAGTAAAATGACGTCACAGTGCCATTCTTGCCAATAATTTTAAGCAGGACTTTATGGCAAGTGATGTTTTAAAAAAAAGAATTATTGAAGAATGTAATGCAATTTCAGCTGACACATTCGAGCGAGTACGACAAGAGTTTACTAATAGGATGTATTACTGTCAGGAAGTAGACGAGGCACATTTCGAACACTTGCTATAAGAATCCATTGTTGATATTTGGTTGATTAAATTTGAAAAAATAATTTCAATAATTTTGGTTTTTATTTAATTTATCCGTTAAAATAAGTTTAAACCCAAACAAAATTAATATAGCTATGTAGCAAATGTCAATGTCTTTCAAACGAGATATCACTTGCCATAAGGTCCTATTCAAAATTATGGGAGAGAGTGGCACTGTGACGTCATCTATTACTATTACGTCACCTGTTACCATTCGTAGAGAAGTTTACAACACTTTATTTTCATCCTCCAAATTTTATCAATGTAAGTGTGGCCGTTCAATAGATACGAGGGGGGGAGGGGACTTTTGAATAGCACTGTATTGTTTAACTTAATTGGAAAATATTTGCCTACGTTACAAAAAAACTTTATTTATATTTTTACATAGGAGAAGTCTTTAGATCTTTACAATAGTGTACCATTTTCTATTTGTTACAGCCTGATGATGGTAATTGTTACCGAAACTAGTTGCAAGTTTTGAGTCCTACTGGACATTAAATATATTGTGGTTTGACTTTGAGTTTCATTGAACCCTTTATACTGTTTATTGTTCCACTAAGCGGACTAACCCGTTCTCCGCATTTTTGACACCCTGTATCTCAAAAACTATCCATTAGATCTTTTTCGACCGATGGAACAACAATTGATAGTAACCCATTCTTGGCTGGCCATGTTTACTAATTTACGGAGCAAAGCACTAATTATTAGAAGGCTACGACACATAACCACTTAGTATCCTTTGGGGATCGTGCAATTCGCCAACTTTGCAATTGTGTACCCTAACCGTTAATCATGTATTAACGATCTGTCAACAAAACAACGCCGACTCCTAGAGAAACGATCTGAAGCTCTCACTGGAAAACGTTGTAAGCACTCCTAGGGTCTTTACTCGTATATTATAAACTTTATTATAGATAAACATTGTGTTGGTTATTGCACCATGGGCACATTTCTGGAAAAACTTCTACGCAATAATATAGAAAGTTTAAGAAATAATGATTATTACCGACTCCGGTGAGCTTGAAAATTGGGAAGATCGTATACCACTTTGATTACATTATGTTAAAAGAGGATCCCACTCTGCGACCTATATGATCGCCTGTCCTACAGAGGTAGCTCTGAGTGAGCAGAGTCCAGTGATAAAAGGAGTAGGAGCTCCTTGGTTTGAGAGATCATCAGCAATTTTATTTCTAGCAATTCCTTTTCGCTCTAACACCCACAAAAAGTTACTTTGTTGTATATAGCCATTGGCTTGGGGGAATATTTTCAGTTCCAGGTTGCACTTGCGTGGAAATAAGCGAACAAAGAGCTTACTGAGCTGGTAGATGTAGAGGTGCATGAAGAAAACGTTGGAAACATTAATCTGGAATCATCTAGAACTGTAACCAATGTCATTCTTATTAGTTTTTCTTGTACTTTTCAGCGGTTCCAGACAGTTCTCGATTTTTCGATAACATTTCTAAGCTTTTCGGAAGTAATTACAGAAGTGCATCAAAATTACCGATAATTTTTAATGAAAGCATGTTGTCTAATAGCTGCATAAGTTTATTTTCATATTTTGGCGAAAGAGCCCAACTCTGAAGGAGGAGGGCTCTTTTAACAAAATATGAAAATAACCGAATGAAGTTTTTACTGACAACATGCTTGAATAAAAAATTATCAGGTCTATTTTGATGCACGAGTGTAATTCGGTAGAATATTTCTCGAGTAGAAGAAATAAAAGTATTGTATTCTTGGGTTTACTTTCGGTCACTTTTTCATGAATAGAACTTAAAGAATCTTGTCCAAACCGCGACATTTCAACGAATTTTAAAATGTCACAATAACAAATGCGCAATTTTAACACTCGTTACTATAAGTTACGGACCTACAGAGAAATTTTCGATAGTTAGCGGCATCTTATCGATAGTTAGCGGCATCTTATCGATAGTTAGCGGCATCTTATCGTGATAAGATCCCGCTTCATATAGGATTTTTAATACAGGAGGGAAATATTCGATGACAGTTCTAGATAATTACAGATGTATATCTTCTTCTTAATAGATCTCTACATATCCTCAGTACAGGTTCAGCTTAACTTCAATACTTTCATACCTTTGATAAAAAACTACTTATTTCAATAAATTGGGAATTTTGTGAAATGAATTATAATAAGTTTTGAATGTAACACAAGTGATGTAAGTACTTATCATAAACTTAATTTTTACCCTATAAACCAATTGCTCACTTTGTTTTAAATTTTCAATATGGTTTGTTATGTATATCGTAAAAAGCTTGCACTGCAAATATACTCGGCGTTGTTATCTGCACGGTCTCATGACTGCGAGTGCGGAGATGTAACTAATTGGTAAATATCGATTAAAGGTCAAGAGAGATAACAAGAATTTCAATAATTGAGATAAATGCATTGATACAGTTGAAACTTTGATGTTACGAGCATTCTCTGAAATTCCGACACTTATTAGATACGGAACTTTGATAAGCACTACTAATTGAGTAAATCTCTGTCTGTTCAAGTTAAAGCTTGAGGAAAATATGTTGAAGAAGCTACGTACGTGATTTTAGGATGGAAATAAAAAAGAACAAAAAGGAGGAAACTGAAAATACATGACTGCTTTCCATATTGATACTTACATTTTTTTGGAACTTAAGTTCTTTACGTCAGGTTATGTTTGAGCGACCAGGGATCGCGACGCAAAAGATCTGGCCGTTACGTTACGTTACGTTATGTTACGTTGCTTCGTTATGTACCTTGCTTGCGTGCGTGTGCTCTCTCTTGAGTCTCTCTTTCGTTTACGAAGCAGCGATTCATATGCTTCGGCCGGGAATCGAACCCGGGTCGCCCGCGTGGAAGGCGAGCATTCTACCACTGAAACACCGATGCTATATTAAAATTCTATGCAAAGCTGGTATTCGCAGTGCTGGTGATCTACTTGAATTTGTTCGGATGAATTTTCACTATTATTTCCATAATTTTTTTGCGCGATTGATCTTTTTTGTTTATTTACAGCATCGGTTGTCAGGACGGTAGGTTGTGTTTACTGGTTTCTAAGTTTAACACGTCGGTAAGTGATTTACTTACCGTTCAGACGTCGAAAAGTAATAAATGGCATACAAACAATTTCACCAAAATGCAAAATATATTTTAAACTGATCGAGAAGTATAAATGTCACTTTTGACATTTCGTTCATTTCGAAGAAATTTAAATAGGGAACTTGCCCATTTTTTTTTATTTTACCAAAATGTGTGTTTATATATGAAAACACATTATACCAAATATCAGCCCTTAAATCGCAATACTTATTTCACAATAAATAATTAAAGTTGCAATCGGCACCGGGTATATTCAAACGAAGCAGAATGCGCGGCAGCGGCTGTGACGTCACACCGCACCTCGTGCATCGGTAACCATAGAAAGCACTCGGCCGGCACGAGTTTGACAGCCATTTGAAGCATCACAACCAATGGCAGCGCGTTTTAAGAGCAGTTTAAATTATTCAAATTTTAACCCTTTATTTCTCAGGTAATTTAATCGTTATTGGAATTTTTCTTTTTCTACATTTCGTTCATTTAGAAGAAATTTAAATTATTTTAATCGGAATTTATTTCAATACGATCGCGCAAAAAATGGTATGAGCATCTCGAACGTTAAGGGTAATTACAACGTTTGCATGTAGATTCCTCTCGTAAAATTGGACAAAAAGATTATGTGGATTAAGGGGTCTAGCACATTTACTTTTCGAAATACAGGGTGCTCAATCGTACAAGTGCGGGACAATCCACACGAGTCGAACAGCATATTTTTCCTACGACCCACTTAAGAAAAATCTAGAAAATAAAAATTTCTATAAACTTTAATATAACTTCAAATTGAAAATTTAACAATTCAATTTTATGTTTCCACTAATTTTTTTGCGGTAAACGTAAAGTTCTTGAATGTCCAATTTGTATAATGGTACGGTTTCCCTTTTTAAATATACGATGCTGATATAAGTACCTAGATGTTGCCAGTCGGACTCCCTCATGAAGGGTACCGTACCATTATCTATAATAATGAATATTCTGCTAAATATTTCAAACGTCTACCTGTTTTCGTTATCAATAAAAAACATCTTCACGGGGAATCTGTCTCGGGTCTACCGCGTGAGAGTCTGGTTTGCTTACTACTCGACCACCGAGGAATATGCAAATTGTTTATCTATAACGTCAGATGTATTACATAATTTTTGCTTAAAAGGAACTAAAGTTCCTACCGTGTGTCCCGCGACACGTTCTACCTTTTTTATACTTTTATCTAACTATTAAAAAAATGTTGCGGATTTATTGATAACATCCAAGAAGTACCAAAAGCTGATCCAATTTTCAGTAGGATCGAAAATCTTTTCTATTATTATCAGTTTTTAAAGTTCACTTATCCTGTCTTCCATCCTTATTTTTTCATTTTATATTTAATCACTGCATTTAATATCATGAAAAGCTTCAAAATTCAATAACCTTTCCAAATCTCATAATTTTCTGTCATATCCACTTCCCCTTAAAACGATCTTATCTATTTTTTACTGCCTAATTTCATTTTCAATTTTTCCCGATGCTGAATCCCCAATTAGATGAGCTTATTTCAAATTCTATATTTCCCAAATTGCATCCCTGACAAGTATTAAAAATTTTATTCTTGTAATTTAAATTAAATATTACATCAAATGCCAGCTCTGCTTTTAGCCGCTGAAATGGAAACGCAAGAAGTGAGCTTACAATCATCACTTACTGTCAGATGAGACGAATAGCTTGAAAATATGGATTGCATAATAGTCCAATAAATGAAGGTGAAAAATACCGTCAACATGGGCATCTGGTCCAGCAAGGAAATTTTTTTCTTCAATTTGCAGATAATAGTGGGTACATTAAACCCCCAAAATTTCAGGTGCCTGAAATTTGTGGGAGGGTCGGAAAATGGCTCTAGAGATCCCGAAAATCCGTTTTTCGCCGATATCTCCCGAACTACGATCCCTAGAGAATTTTGGCTTGGACAAATATGAAGAGAAGTTCATTACCTACAAAGGTTGTCCCCACAATTTCTTTCGTTACACCAATATTTTTTGCAAAAATGGTGGTTGAAAAGTTCGCAGTTTTCTGAAACTTAAAAACTGACGCTTCTAGCCCAAAATCTGGGATGAGGGACCCTGAAAATACACCAATTTCTATGTTTGAGCCTCCAGGCATCTATGGTAGATGGCGCCACCTTGCATTTTCGCAACCGCGAAATAATTAAGGCCATAAAAAGAAACATGAAAATGATCGATCTCTTACCCACTCTCGGGGTCAAAAAGTTATCGCTTTCTTTAAAATTGAGACCCTGGCCTGCTTTTATTGGACAGACCAATCCTAGGAATGATTTTGTGCGAAAAGGATTGAAAGTAGACGCTAAAATTGCGAAAATAACTTTCCCATTCTTCATTACCGAATACCTCTTCCTACACAAGCGATGAACTTCCACAGACGATACCTTCTCCAGGAACAAATGGTGGTTGTCTTTCCTGGTCTTGCTAACATTTATTAGGGCTTCTAGTCTTCGGGTAACCGTTGTAACGTCTTCAGTCATTGGGCCTATTCTCGAATGTCGAATGACATTTGTCGTATTCGACATATGTCGATAGAAATTGTCGCACAACATTGGAATCTGGCATTCTCAAATGGGTTCGACATCTAAGTCGCATGAGATAAATTTTGTCGAATAACATGAACTGGCAACACCAAAATTTCGATATTATATCGTGTTCCATGCCACTTCTCTTGTAAAGTTGTAAAATAATGAAATGACAGTAGTAGTTATATGATCTGTGATGACAGTAATGATTTGGTTATTTGTTAGAAGTTAGAATGTACAATGTAGAACAAGAATAACAAGATAAACATGAAAAGTGAAACCGAAAAAAATTATTGCACCCAAAACCAGAAACGAACATTAATAAATTTAATGCAAGAAATAGAAAATGAGCCTCTTTTTTCTGGAAAATTTTACCTTTCAAATTGCAAGGAGTAAGTGGCAGAATATTGCCTCCACTCTAAATTCTGCTTCTTTGACATGTGTAACGTTAACCTATAAATTTCGCAAGTAATGAAATTCTCGCATTCAACATAAATTGTCGACCGTCTTTGACCATTCTACAATTTGTCTATCAAAAATTTGCGAAGGAGACATTTGAGAATAAGAATATTCAGATTTTATTCGACAAAGAGGATTTCTCGCATGCGACAAAATATGTCACGGTTTGAGAATAGGATCCCTGAGCTTGAAAAATTTTACTGTAAAGAGAAAAAACTGCTCGAAAAAACTCAGAAGAATAGCTGTCTTCCCTCAGAAAACTGGAAATTTCCCCGATTTTCCTGAAAACCCAGGGGTCTGGACCAAAAAAATCATACCATCGGCAAGAGGATATTCTAACCTTTCTCCCAATATCAATTATAAACGGGTTTGACAGTTAATCATCGAGAAATTCCCGATAAACCAGAGCGCTCGGGAAAACTCCGGAAATCCACAAAAAACGCCTCTTATAAAACACATTATTCAAAAAAATACGGGCGAATTGTTGGTAGCATTGCTTCGGAATAAAAATAAAGTAGGTACCCCCCAAAGAACCATTATCCAATAGGATTGGCTGAAATAACTATTAATAAAAATAATATGAGTAAATCCATGGAAGCATTAAAAAAGCTAGCAAAGACGAATTTTGGCCTGGTTTTCCAATGACCCAGGAGCACGAATTGAGTGGATAAAAACACGCCTTAGTAGCCACAGATCCCTTCTTTCACCCGCACTTTGATTCATCAAAAAATATTGATTTTAACGCGAGTTATTGAAAAATTGGTAGTTTGCTTGGGGACATCATGCCCTCAGAGCGTGCTCTCTTTAAGCCAGCCTGGAGCTCAATTTTGGGTCGGCGTTCGGGACATTTATCTCGAAAACTATCTAATTTTTCGAAAAAAAGCTAAGAATCATTTTTGTGGGTAAGGAATTGCTCTTTCGGAACAAAAATTCTCCAGTGGTCAAATCTCGGCAGATACCGTAAGAAAACGGATTTTCTGGAATTTCAGATCCATTTTCCCACCCTTCCACAATTGTCATGTACCTGACATTTTGGGAATTTAATGTGCCTACCATAACCTGCAAATTAAAAAAAAAATTGCTCTTGCTGGACCAGTTGCCCATGCTGACACCTTCGTTTACAGGACTATAATGTATTTTTCGATAATTCTTTTTCTATTCAATATCTACTAGACTTGGGATTAAACCGACGCAGATTATTCAACTAAACATTATTTAGGTTATCGACCTGTCTTTTATTTAAACTTTAGGTACAGATTTTAAAAAGTATCTTTTGTTGAAAGCATCACAAAAATTTGAAACTCACACTCCGGTCAAACTGAAACTTGAGTATAAAATCAAAAAGTTTATCCACACAGGTATGTTCTTATAGTCGATTGGCGAACAATAGTTCATTTCGAACATGAAAGCTTTTTGGGCGCAAAATAGATTTTCCGTCACATTTTTCAATCGACATGAACAAATATTGACGTTCCTGAATAAAATCCGAAAAGTAATCTTTATCTTGGCGCTAGCACGAAGTTGAAGTTTTTGTAGAGGAATTCTCTAGGGTACAGTGAAGTAGATATGTTAGATAGAATGGTAATAATTTTTTCATAATATGTTACTATGATGTTCGATTCTACCATCCAGTTCCTAGAGTTAGGTAATACCTAAATCAGATTTTGGAATGACAAAATAAAATTTACGTTTCACCATGCACTAAGAAACGCCTAAACATACCCAATATTGTCACTCTCAAGTAATTCTTAGCGCGTAGTAATTTTACTTAGCAATTCCAAAATCTGATTTAGGAATTACCTAACATTAGAAAATGGTTGGTGAAATTGGGCATTAGTTACCGAAAAATACCAGGGGATCAAAGAGGAGAACAAAATATATTAGTGGTCCCATTTAAGTATTTCTACTTCAACTTTCAAGCTTTATGAACTCATTGATTCCATATTAAATAAATCAAGCACACTAACAAACTCTTTTTTATTCTCCCACGACTAATGAAAATCTTTTATCTAAAGCCTGTGACGTATAAATTCAATTTTCAAAAAACCTGGTAAAAAGTATTCGTCTACGTCTATCTAGCGGCAGATGTTGTCGTTCACAGGCACTCAACCACAAAAACAAACATTTGTTCAGACGGTGGACTCTCAAATCCTAATAAAATTGAGAGGATAAATATATATACGTAATAAATACACACAGTCCAGTCTTACTCTCCAATAGAAATCGAATTTTGCAGATTATTGAGTTGTTGAGGTTGATGTCTGGATCTTAAGAATCTTTTGAATAAATTCGTAAGCTCCCACCGAGATTCTGGGATCAAAGAATTTTATTTTCAGCTTTACATTGTGTCTGTATTCACTAGACCTGTTGGAATGTTATGTGTTATGAAGTGAGAGAAAGTTTCTGATTCGAACTTGCGTTATAAACATGATTTAAGTAAAGAAAAAACCTCAGTTAGGAAGGAATTTGGAGATATTTATAAACAAATTGGTGGAGTTTAAATATACAGTGCTATTCAAAAGTCCCCTTCTCCCCTCGTATCTTTTGAACGGCTACATTTACATTAATAAAATTTGGAGGGTGAAAATAAAGTGTTGTAAACTTCTCTACGAATGGTAACAGGTGACGTAATAGTAATAGATGACGTCACAGTGCCACTCTGGCCAATAATTTTAAATAGGACCTTATGGCAAGTGATATCTCGTTTGAAAGGCATTGATATTTTGTTTGGGCTTAAACTAATTTTGACGGAAAAATTAAATAAATACCGAAATTATGGGAATTCTTGAATAGCACTGTATAATAATTTAACTGAATTATTTTGCTTCGAAACAGCTCGCGCCTCATCAGTACGAGGTAGATATCATCCGTCCAGAAGCCGTGCGTGCATAATCATGTACAGGAGACATGCTGAAATCTATTTGAATTATGCTCTCAGAGTTTCTGGATGATACCGTTCAGCGAACGGTAAGTAGATTACTTACCGTTGTTGAGAAACCAGTAAATTACCGTCTTGGAAACGGGCATGGTACACCGTCGATAAGAACGGATCGTGCATGCAAAAAATTATGTAAAACTGTCAAATAATTTCAAATAAACGCCACCGCAATAACTTTATGGAAATTTTTCCTGGCACTTCTCTTTTATAAATCATCTCGCTAATAATTTCAAAGGAATTACAAACCTCCAGTAGGCTACCTTCTTTACCAGCAATTAAGTCAACTTTATGGAATTTACAGTCAAAACGAACTATATAATATATTTTCGACACAGAGGGGAGTTTTATATTTTATAGGACCTGCTGTTTTAAACGTGTGGTGGATATATAACTTTAACTTTCTGTTATAAAAGGCTTACCGATAAGGATTCAATTTGTGTTTCTCTCTGAATATAAATTGATAAAAATAATTTGTTTTTTCATAAAATCATTATCTCACTTTCAAATGGCGTCATGAAATTTTCGAAAACACGCAAACAACTGTATGGAAAACAGCATATTATCCTGTCGTTAATAACTTATTACATTACTACATAATTTTAACCTCACAATTATCCTACGAACTCCTAAATAATTTCATTCCTCTCAAATTTTCTTGCTTATTACTTTTGGAGGGACTAAAAGGTAAGTTTATAAATGTTTCTCCCAGCATTGTACGTCGCAGTGATTTTTAATTACTTTTATTTTAGAAAATAACCTTTATGTATGACGTTGCGCATTCAGATTCAATTCTAAGGAAGTAACCTGATATTCCATTAGAAATCAGTCTTCTATAAAAATAATTTTTAGTGGGAGAATTTCATTCAGAAGTTTGATAACTGTCATGTCATGTCATGTCTTCTAGCCAGCCATTTCTTTACATCTGTAAAATCATCTCGGAGATTTGTGACACAAGTTGTCTCAGTTTTCGTTACATTCTAAAAATTGTAACTTTGCTGCAATTTGTTTTATGGTTTTTTTCAAACTATATACACGATGGGTACATGGGCGATGATTTTTTGGTGTGGTTCTGTGAATATTCATGTAGCAGAAGCATTGTGAATCAATGAAATATGATCCTATAATCCAGAACATGAAATTTTGAGCTTATAGACATCTTAAAACGGAATAATTGAATGATCAACGAATTGAATACGTTTGCTATTGCCTATTTAACATTTTATTATCAGTCTTTGTGTAATTCAGCTAAACTCGTAATTTAAAAGCCATAATTCGAAATCGTGAATATAAAAGGGATGACGTTATCAAACCGAAGCCTCGTAAAACTCCAAATTTAAAGGG
Organism: Galerucella calmariensis; assembly: GCA_910591675.1. Classification (NCBI taxonomy): domain Eukaryota; kingdom Metazoa; phylum Arthropoda; class Insecta; order Coleoptera; family Chrysomelidae; genus Galerucella; species Galerucella calmariensis. Next base: position 399,373 of record CAJUYG010000049.1, on the reverse strand, counting down.
TAGAAGTGAAGTGAGAAGAGAGAACATTAGCCAAAACATTTAGAGAAAGATCAAACTTGGTAGAAACTGGAAATTTTGCTCGACAGAATAAAGTTGTTTAATATCTTCTCAGTATCGTCTACTTCAATATATTCTTTGACACACTCATATTAGCTTAACTTGTATTTATGTTTATTTGCTTGTAAACTACTCCTTTGGACTCGATTTTGTCCCAAGTAGCAATTTAAATTCTATAAGGGTTGTATAAACAGCTACAAGGTATATCTTATAGGATACTGGAATTCTTATAACGGTCTACAAAACCATTAAATGATCCTTATACAACTAAAAAGGGCCCATTTTCATACAACTGTTTGGTTGTATAGCAGCTCCATTGAAAGTTTATACAACTCTTATATGACTGTTTAATACACATTTATACAACTCTTAATCGACTGTTTTATAATCATTCATACAACTACTATAAAATGATTTTATAGTGTGTCATGTAGTCACATCTATAAAATGGGATTGAAGCGGCACTATGAAGGTCTCACAAAATGGTTGTATAATGCAATATATTTTTTTATAATGCTGTTATTTCGAGCACAATGGAAACATTTTGTCATCTAGTAGTTTATAAGAGCGTTTCATTTTTTAGTGAAGAATATCAGAACCAAATTATATTTCAATTTGAACGTGCATCCTACATTTCATTTGTAGAAATGAAGACTTATCAAAACGACTTGGTCCGCTTGGGCGGACATCGATAGTGAAATAATAATTTCATTTGGATGGTTTAATAGCACAAATTTTAATGCGTCGCATATTTTACTGATAAATTATAGGTATATAGTACAATTTGGCGAGAAAATGAAGCGTTTCAATTCTGGTGAAGTTTCAAGTAGATACTTAAAAAATAATAATAAAATAGAATATCCTGAAATACTTTTTTTTATTATTTCAATAGTTTATCACTTCATATGGATATTCTTTCACAATATAATTCCATAAATAATGATAAAGTCACATTTTTCAATATAGTTTCATGTTTCCAACTCAATTGATCATGATGGGCGGCGATAGCGGTACAATAATTGCTTATTCAAGCATGGCTATTTATAAAACAACAATTTTATCACAAAGAAATCCTTAAACAATATTTTATTGTAAAATGGAACGGTATACGATAACTACGACCACGTATGGAGACGTTACAAAGCACGTTTTTTAATTTGGAAAGTAGCTCATATCATCATGGCATTGTTATTTGAAGGAAAATTTAATTCATGCAATAAAAATGCCATATGTCGCGGTGTTTTTTCATTATGACAGCGAAAATAGTTTGCCATAACTTTTCTAGAGGCAAAACGGAACCTGACTTTTGAAAGCATTACAACCAGCATTGTAAACAAATTTTTGATGACAGTAGGTATTTCAATTTTTCTCAAACTTGCGTTGTCAGAAAAGTATCTTATTTGTGGAAATTTCGCGATTCATTAACGGCCGTATTCGCCGTATACTTTTAAGCTGAGCTTGAAACTTAAGCTCGCTTAACAATAAGAAATTGTTTGCTTTTAAAGCGAGCTTAACTTAAGCTCAGCTCAAAAGTATACGGCGACTACGGCCGTTAATTGTCCGACCGTACTACATTTTTTTTTTAGTTGAAGTAAACTTGACATTTATAATCCGAATTTTGCTGCCATTATATAGGCAATTCAACTCAGGAATGGCCGTAGCAGTCCGAGGCAGTTTTTTTCGTTAAATTGCCAGGCAACAAAATTCTCATTGATGTCAAGTTTACTTCGTTTACTTCTCGTGTGATTATGACTGAAAAAAGCACACATTTGCATTTTGAATGCAAATTCGCCATGTGAGGAATGTCAAATCTCTTTTTCATTAGAGTGAAACTGACTATTATAGCTGTGGCTGGAATGGCGGTTCACATAAAATAAATAGGTTAAAATTCTCTTTCACCTATAAAACTTTTGGGTCAACGTGACAACCATGCTTTAGAGTGTTTAAGAAGGCTGAACAGATATCTGCATCATGGTAACATTCGGTTATGATTCGGTTGTTCAGCGTGGTTGTGTGCCACTAGGGGCACTATACAACCTTTATAGAATCATTTGCTTCCTAACCTCAAAGTTGTGTATTTTGATATTGTTATTGTCTTGTCGGTCATATCAATTTGTGGAAATAATGTTTAAAATAGTCGAGACTATTGAGGAAGGTAACAAAGAACTCTCTAACTCAATTCATATACTTTAACTGTATGTGTCACCCAACAAAATAAGATTTTTCAATGCAAAAGTCACTTTAGTTGTAAAACGCAGATTTTGGAACAAATTTATTCTGTCATACCCAGTTTTATCCTATAAGACATTTATAAAGGAGATAGGCTTATAGTATTCAAAGTTCACGTATAAAAGTGTTTTATAATGCAACGCAATTGAATGCTATGAAATATTCATTATGCAACATTATACAGCTTCAATAAGACAAGCTTAAGAAACTATTTTATGAAGTTGTAGCTGTTAGTTATATAGTATATTATAGAACTCTTATACAATAGGTATAAAAGTCTTATAAAATGATATTTTGATATTGTATAAACTTGCTTATAAGGTATTATATCATTTTAAAAGAAATGATCGTATCACTATAGAATCATTCAATACAACAACTTTCTTTAAAAAACAAAATTATCGCAAAAAAAGGCCTAATAAAAGCAAACAGTCCTTGAAGCAATGCTATTCGACTGTTATACAACAATTCAGTCCTTAGAATTACATTTTGCTAGTTGGGGTCCCACTTTAAACGATCAGATTTTTTCCCACAGAGTGTTATTACATTTTGAGCTCGTTTTATACGAAAATTCATGAGGTTATATCGTTTTTAGCAAGCTTATTGTTTGAGACGTTCTACTACAGCTTATACATCAGCTAACGCCGGGGTTTAGTTGGTAAAAGCGCCTGACTAGTCAGCAGGAGATCACAAATTCGAATCTTCCTGTGGCCTCAGCATTTTTTATAAGCGAAGTTATAAACATGAAAAGTAAAATCAATCGCGAACTATTAAAATGTAATCTTTTTAATGAAGTTCTTCATAGTCTTCAATCCTTATGATATTCCTTATAGCCGGAAATGAAACACTGTTGTCCGGAATGTTAGTCTTATAAAAAATTAAATGATACGCAATTGTGTACATCGTTCTGTTCTGGCATTCTTCCCTCCGGCAACAATTAGGTAGAGGAGAATATGTACATTTTCATGTTTCAACAACCCCAATTTCACTTAAACAATATGATGTTGAGTAATGCTGAAAATAAAAGGTGAGCATCAGCAGGTGTTTATTTTCCAATGAAGTTTTAATTGAAATTTGTTTCAAGCAATTCTAATTTTGGAATTGTTGATATAAATTTTGATTCGTCAAAAAATTTGGTTCTGGCTTGGCATGAATAAGAAACTATTGAAATATAAATCGATCAGCAACAAAACAAAGATACAAAAAAGAAGGAAATGATCTGAGAAACTAGAAAGGAGAATATTGAGAACAATACATGGATGAGACATAATAAAAGATGGAGAAAGAAGATTAAAAAGAAACATAAAAATAGAAAAGGAAACAGGTGGAGAAAATATAGTCCGATATATTAAAGCAAGGAGGACAGAATTGATGGGACATATTATGAGAAGAGCACCAACAGAAATATTAAATAGAATAACAAAAGTGTTCCATTAAAGACGGGAGCAAGGGAAATACCACGAATCAGATGGTGGGATCAAGTGGAGGAAGATACACATAGATTCAAAAGTTTTGCATTACCTTCTTCGGATGCGAAGGAATTTTTTTGGACTAACAATTTTTTGTTGGCTTGTTTATCAATGTTAACCATTTCAATATGTTCCATATTTTTTGCAATATACAGATGTTTACAGTTTTTTTTGTAGGATAACATTTTTAGTGCGATCATTTTAACATTCAATGCATTTGATTTTTATGATTTTAAGTGCAAACATGAATCGTCAAGTCATAAGTGAGATTGACCGTGCAAGAATAGTGGCTTTAGTTGAACAAGTTCATTCTTAAAGGTTCGTGGCAAACAGAGTTGGCGTTGTGGCAAAGTGATGTGTCTCGTGTATGGAACCGGTATCTCCAGACCAATTCTCTTCGTGATAGACCTAGAAGCGGTAGAAGGCGTGTTACTAATCAGCGGCAGAACCGCTTTATCCACTTAACTATCCGAAGAAACCCGACCATGGCAATACCAGCACTCCAAAGAGATATGAGACATGCGTTGGGAGTTCAAGTATCGATCTCGACATTACGAAGACGAATACTTGCGACAGGTTTGAGGTGTAGCCGACCAATAAGAGTGCCCAGACTACAACCTGAGCACAGAGTTCGCCGACTACAGTGGGCTCAAGAACACGCGGCCTTGCCTGAAGAATTTTGGAATTCGTGTTTTTTTCCGACGAGACAAGGATTTGTTTGGTACAATATAGCCATCGAATACGTGTGTGGCGGGATCTAACGAGAGTTGCTCAGCTTGCCCATGCTCGCCCCGTGCCGCCCTTCAGAGGAGGAAGTGCTATGTTTTGGGCTGGTATCATGTTAAATGATCGCACAGAATTAATTCATGTGGAGGGAACGATGACTAATGATAGGTATCTCAGAGAGATTCTACATCCTCACGTGAGACTATGGCGCGCAGCTGTTGGCAATTCCTCCGTTTTTATGGACGATAACGCCCGACCTCATCGGACCAGAGGTGTAAATGAGTATCTTGAAACTGAAGGGATCAATCGTTTGAACTGGCCTGCCCTATCTCCTGACATGAATCCCATAGAACATGCTTGGGACATGCTTGCCAGGGCAGTGGCAGTACGCAGAAATCCACCCAGGAGTGTACAAGAGCTTGTTCATGCGGCCCAAGTAGAATGGCGAAATATTCCTCAAGAGAATATCAATAATTTGGTAAACAGCATGGGCAGGCGACTTCAAGCTTGCATAAATTCTAGAGGTGGAAATACTCTTTATTAAAAGTTCTCAGGCAGGTTCTCACTTAACCTTTTCTTCAAAAAGAATCAATTTGTATTTAATTTATTTAATTTCTAAGATTACTTTTCATGCTTAAAGCAAGTTTATCATTGGATAATAAGAATTTTTGACAAATATACACGTTTTTTTTTATTGAAACTAATTATTTGATTAATCTCTGATCCATTTATAATGAACACATTTTTTTTCGGAGATTTAGGGTGATGCAAAACTTTTGAATCTATTTGTATAAATACATTTAAAATCCAGTCTCAGAGACGGAAGAAAATGGAGAATCATAACAAAGAGGCCAGGGCAGATAAAAGATTACAGTCGCAATGATATGAGAGGAGGTTCAGTTTTTTATCAGTATGAGAGGCGATATCTTTATTCAAGTTTGTACAGCAAGCTCAAGTGGAAGTATTAATAAATATCTCCAATTTTATGACTCCACGGCTACAGGACGTAATTCACACTCACAATTCTTGTCGATGTCCTATGAGGATCAACTTTTACGACTCTAATATAATATTCTTACATTAAACTCGTGAATAGATGGAAATTTTTGGAAAACAAGAGCTTAACCGCTTAGACTACCGAATACGGCTTGTCCATTTTATATCCGCTGAATATGTAACAGCAGCTGTTGATATGCTCTTACTTCCAATCCTGTTGATCCTGTCCTATAACAACAGATTAAATTCGGTTTCATTTGTATTAAACTATGCAAATCAAGAAAAAGCGAAAAAAATTAAAAATCAATTAGCTCTGCATTTAGGATTTTGATAAAAATTGAAGGGTTAGTCTAAAATAATCTACAACTTCATGCTTCTCAATTATACAGGGTGGTCCTAGAAGTACAGTACAATCTTCACTTCAAAATATTGCGATTTAAATCAACTAGCCTCAATAAAATGTTGATATTAAGAGAGATATAGAGTGTTAAACATGAAATTTCAATTTTCGTTTTTTACAATAACTTTAACGCTTTTCGACGTATATGCACAAAAATTTAAGATTGGGGGTTTTTGGATGTGAGAGATCATAATTTTCTACCTATTTCGATGTTTTTTGTAGAGGGCGCCACATAGGCCACGTATGCAGCAGTTAACATGAAAAATATGTGTGGTAATTTTAATATTTGAAAATAATAATTGTACTGGGTGATCAGTTAAAGGTAGCGAGCGGCCATATCTCATAAGATATTGGTCGTATAGATTTATAAAAAAAAAGTCGATGAAAGTCGCCAAGAGAAATTGCTGGAAATTATTTTCGAGTTTGTCAAACGTCCGCTAGAGGGCGTAACTACCAACACTAATTAGAAAAATGGGATTTTTATAGAATTTTGTAGGTTTTGACTTTTTGACTTTCGTCTTCGCCGCTAGATGGCGTTAACTGAAATGGTAGCAAATTTTTCAGTTTTTTTCAAAAAAAAACAAATGCAATGGTATATTCATTTTCACATATTTTAAAAGAGGATACATTTTTCTAGAATTTTATGGAAAAAATCAATCATCTACTTTTTTCTGAACCGTTGATATTGAACAAATTTTACGACATTAAAAAATGGCACGCCACTGCTTTTTATCAAAAGAAAAATCATTTTCGTAATCACTTATTGGTTGCTAACAAAAAAAAACCTTCTGACTTTTTTCCGTTAGACAAACGGTTTTGGATTGAAAAAATCAAACATGTTTTTATTAAACAATTTATTTGTAAACTTAAAGACAATCTCCAATTTAAACTTTAAATAAGGTTCATCTCACGCTTACATTATTATTTTGAAACTCTACACCTTCGGAAGTTCGTTGCTGTTCAGTTATAAACATTATTCACAATTTTCCTGAATATTCATTCATAAGTTCTCAATTTTTTCTTCGAGATATAAATCTTCTTTTCTCAATATAAAGTTTCACAACTACACGGATTATCGTTTATTGAATCAATTATTGTCCAGTTCCGCTAATGTTAAACTTTTTGATACTTTTTATTACTTCGCCAACTTCCCGCAACTTTTGAAGTCGATCGTGCTTCGGGGTGTAATTTTTTTTAATTACATCCAGTGGAGAAGCATATTATGTGGTTTAATTGAAGATAATAATTAATAAACAAATGTACCAAACCCAAGAAAGAAATAACTTTGTTTGACTTGGGAATTCTATTGAAACCTTTTTATTTAACCAAGAAATTCTCTAAAATCAAATTGGAAATTTATAGTAACTGAGGTGTCGTTAGTTTTATGACAATCCCATAACATAACTATAATACAGGACGAACTAGGCCTACCCATCGTTTGAAATAATTTTATCATAGCTCACTGAAGTTGAATTGTTTTATAATATTTTTATTTTCCGTTAACCTTCACAAAATCCATAGCCACAACAAAAATATTAGATGTCACATAAATTGAGTATACTGGCTCGGACAATCTCTGTTATACAATTAAGAAGTGCAATCAAGACCATCGTTTGGTGTGAACGAGTTAAATTCATGTTTATGATCAGTTTTAATTTCGGAATCTACCAGCGTATGAATCAACTCCAGACGGTTATTAATATCAAAGATAAAGCGTGTAATTAATTTTCCATATTTTGATAGTCCTGCACTTGACTGGCTCATGCACAGTTGCGTCGCTTTAAATATTTTGTTGAGTATGTTGTTTTTGATGTAATGCAATTTCTTGGAGCTCATAGTGTTTAATTGCCGTAACGGTGATCTATTGCATGTAATGAATTCATTAATTAGTGAAAAAAAAAGGTAAAAGTGACAATACTACTAATATTTCTTGAACAATATTACTCCTACAGAGGCGCTGGAGACAATGCTAGGCCTTCCTCCGCTATACATTGTGCCATAAAGTGCGATGCAAGAGCACCTCTAACCCGACTGGAAAAAGCATCAGACCATGACGTGACACATGGGAGAGGACACACAGAAATAAGGCATGTGGATGAAGACATCTTCAGAATGCCAACAGACCACATGACCACCAGATATATCTTTCGCAAGAAATTCGAGATTGTCATCAAAGATCGAAAGGAGCTTGAGAAAGAGAGCCCACCACCACTCAGTTGAGCGAATTAACTGATCTGGTACACAGACGGATCAAAGAATGAGCTCGGCATCGGAGCGGGCATATACAGCAAGTCGAGCAAATATGAAGGAATCGTCTCGCTTGGTATTTTAAGCAGAGGTCTATGGTGCAAGGGCAAATAATATAATAGCCTACAACAACAGGCAGATCAGGATCTACAGTGACAATCAAGCTGCCCTTGAAGCACTTTAGAGCTATAGGGTAACATCTCGGCTGTATGGGAATGCGGCGAAGAGCTTAGAAGACTGGCGACTTGTAACAGTGCAGCACTGGAGTGGGTCCCAGGTCACAAAGGAATCGCTAGCAATGAAAAAGCTGACGAACTCACAAAAGCAGGATCGTCAACTCTGATGAACGGACCCGAACCAGCTGTGGGCATCCCCAGATGCTTAACTAGGTCATGGTTTAAAGGGTGGGTGAAAGAACAACACAATAAACACTGGAAGAATACGCCCAGACAAATACATGGGAAGAAATTCATAAGAGAACCATCAGAAAAAGTAGCGAAATAGCTGCTCTCAATGAGCAGGAACAAACTACGCACCATAACGGTGCTACTTACGGGACACTTTCCCACAAAGGAGCACCTGAACAAAATAGGGCTGTATAACGGAGACCTCACAAGCAGAAGATGCAAAAAGGATACCGAAACAGCTCTGCATATACTATGCAATTGTGAGACGCTGGACCACAGAA
>CAJUYG010000049.1:328503-385561 GCA_910591675.1 Galerucella calmariensis | reverse complement strand
ACCAATACATTTCCGTGAAAAAAATTTTTTTATCATCTCTGGAAGTATGCTAGACCCGAGACCCCTACATCAACCCAAAAATCAATAAATTTAATACTAGAGTTACTGGCTAAAGGGGCAATAGTCCTTCGGTAAAAAAAAAGAAAAAAGAAGAGAAAAAGTTAGTGAAGAAGTGATAGAAGTAATAAAGTGTATTTACAGAGGAAATATAAACTATATGAATAACAACGACCCAACTTCTGAAAAAAGTTTGAGGAAAAACAGGGGTTAAGTAAAGGTGGGGGAATTTCAGCTCAAATTTCCCATCATTATGGGAACTCTACGAGTTTTCGTATTAGTGGTTATCTTCGACCTAAAATTTCAATATAGGAACACTTTTAAATATGGAAATTCACAAATACGACCCCGTAGATTACGAAATCCCCCATAAACATATCTAGAAGCTATAGTAGAATTTTTTTTATTTTCAATTTTTCAACTACCTTTATCACATATCGTCGTATACAAACTATAGTAGATATATGTATGTATGTTTTTTGGGGTGACATTCACTGAGACCTAAAAGATCTATTGTACCCCCTTACTTCTCATAAACTAGTAGTTCTTCCAGACTTATTTTCCGGAGGAATTTTAGGCTGTCTGCAGGCTTCAGCTGATCAGCTGATCCAGTAATCTCCCGGGTGCTGTGCTCTAGGATTCTGAAGTGCTATGCAGCTGGAAAGTATGTGGATGGAGGTTTCTTCTTCCATGCCACAAAATCTGTATTCTCCTCCATCCACTATTTTGAGTTTTTTCAGGTGCCCCTTCAGGCGACAATGTCAGGTTGTAGTCACCCAGAAGAGTCTTTGATTGTAAAAGCCCTACCAGATCTTTCCAATGGTCAGATCTTTTTTTTTCTCGGCTTTACCTATTTCTTCCAATATTACATTTCGCAAAAGGGCTCAGGCCCCCAGAAAGGTATTTCAGTCCCCCTCTTTGCTAGTTCATCTGCTATTTCATTTTCTTATTTTCCAATGTGTGCTGGAATCCATATTGTTCTCACCTAGTTCATTGAGTTTGTCTAGGCACTCCCACACCATTTTGGAACTGATTACACAAGAGCTCAGTGCTTTAATGGCTGCTTGACTATCCGACATTATGATAATCCTTTGTCTTCTGTATCCTTTACCAATATTGAACTGGGCGCACTTTCTTATGGCGTGAATTTCCGCTTGAAAGATACCAAGCTTTCAGAGTGTTTGGTTCCTGGCCCGAACACTACTATCCCAGCTCCTTCTATTGCTTTTGAGCGGTCTGTGTACCATTGAATGGCATTCTTTCCAAGTCTGGTAATGGTATTTGGATCCCATTCCTTCTTGTCGCTTAATTCCGTAACGAATTTCTTTGAAAAGTTATACTTTTTCGTCATACCGTCTTGTGGCATGTCCCAGGTTGTCTGATTCCTAAGAAGTGAGGAGGTGGTTTTTTTAATGATTCCCTCTCTACTTAGTCTGTATCTTGCTCTTTCTGCAACACTTTCCACCACCATATGTAGAGGGGTGAGGTTGAGAATCAAGATGCTGCTGATTTTTTTCCATATTCATCAAATATTGGAAAGCGTGTATCTGGAATTTCAGCAGACAATTCCAATTATTAAGGGCTCTATGATTTTTCGACTCAATTCGTGTAGGTATTCTCTGCAGAGAAAATAAATATAATCATGATAGATATAATAGTGTAACCCTTGTAGCGTTGGCTCAAGGTCTATTGTTTTTCATGAAGAAAATAATATTTTTTGATGGTGAGCAGTTATTTTTGGTCTCCATTTCAGCAAACATTTTCTATTTCCATAATCATTATCGACCCAACCCATCAATTGGTCAACATTCTCATTCAAACTGTTACTTTCAATCTAATTTTTTCGTAACTCAGACGCTATTTTTCATACATAAAAATATAATTCGAAATCCCGTAGATCCCTGTAACAATTTATCCGAAGGAGCTACTCTACCCTCTCTTGGGTCCCGCCAAGTGTCTGTTACGGTTTTTATCTTTAGGGATATACTTCATTTTTTTCACCACATACCATTTGACAGTACAATTCTGTCGCGCTCGCTATAAAATGGAAACGTAGATTTATCTTTTTTTTTGTTTGTCTCCGTAGATATTTTTTGAGTTGAATGAAACATGCATTACAATAGTGAACTTGAAAAACCTTTCAGTGACAAAGCAAATGTTTAAATTGATGTAAAACAGATAAATAACGTTAAAACATTTCGCTTGACAAACGAAAAATACCCAAAACCCTTAACGCCGTATTAAATTTCGACTGACACTACCTTTGTTAAACTTCAAGAATTTGGAGTTCAACAACAGAAAACTTTCTAATTCCAGACACGCACGTTTCCAGGCTTTCTATGCCATGAGATTCCCTTGAGTCCTAAAAGCATTCTACCTAAAAATGTATGTTTGTGTAACTCATCCCGTAGGTGAGATGGAAACAATCGGATCTTATGTTTAAAAAAAAGGAAATACAAGAAAATCTTCTTTGACATTATCTGAGTGGTTTTTCTTGCTATATCACACATGGAAATTACAAATAAATTATTCAAAGCTTATGATTTACATCGATCACTCAATGAAACCTTCATTTTTACCCATATTAGAAGAAATACGTTACTGTTACTGTCATTGTCGGCTGGCTGATGCCAATATAAGCGGTGTTAGCAGAAATAGTAATGAATATCCTACAAAAAGCACTACTAACTCTGAATGACTAGTGCCTTGAAGAGGACCTTCCAGTTACTCTAAAAGAGTAGCTGCTTTTAATAATAGAAATTGTTCGGAGAAAGGCTAGAAATATCCAAAGAAGTTGAGTATCTAAAAGTGATTCACAAAACAGGATAACCTATAAAAGTGAATTACATACAATGAAAAAATGAGTAATTCATTATATTGAGAGAGTTTTTGGACAAGTAAAGCAAAGGTTTCCCACTCTAGGACACAAGGTCAAAACATATCTCTCAAAACTTCCAAAAATTATTGTTTGCTGTGCTGTTTTACATAACATCAGCAAGCATTTACGAGATGATTTTGAGTTTGCATTAGATGAAATTGAAAGTCCTGGAGACTCCGATTTCGTGTGTGATGAAGCTGAAAATAGTACTACTACGCAACGAAAAAAGTACACTTGTAAATATAAGTAAGTACTTATAAGTAATCACTTAAAATTCCAAAGATTTTTCCAGTATTCATTTTCGAGAGAGCTCTAGTTTTTATTCAAATAAAAATAAGTATTAGCTTCTACTTAGAAGCTCTAGCTTTTTCTTATAAGTTATGACTTGCAAGTTAATACTTTTTTTTATTCAATAAACCCAATATGTTACAAATTGGTGAATTTTAAAATTTTCTTCCGTCTTGGGACTAGTAATAAACGTAATAATATGTAAGCAAGTTAGAGTTATTTCTATTCAGCATTTCCCTTTTGACTGTGCAATACCTATCCACTACTAATTAGCAAACAAAGCCCAAAGTGAACTTACCTTTCAATGTACTTTGTACACATAAAATGTAAATTTACTGATTGAAACGCTTCAAAATTATTTGTAGCTACGAATAAATAGGAATATTATGGTATTTCAGCCCTTTGATGAAATTTTCATTTTAAGACAAGGCATTATAACAGGTTTGGCAAAATCCCATACTAATGCTCTTAACAGCGTCCACATAAATGTACCTGCATTATTGTTTGTTGAAAGGAAATAGAACAGCTCTGTACGTGATTTAAAATAAATGGGAAAACACGTTTCGATTATAATTCTGTTTATTGCAGTTTTATAGTTTCACGAATCATACTAAATGCTTTGCAAATCAATAATATTATCAAATAGATAGATTGAATTTAATTAACGGAGAAAAATTTAAATCATGAAATATTTCCCATAGTTTAAAATTTACAACCAAAAATTTTTTGGAATGAAGATGAAGAATGCTAAATTTGTCAATTGGAGACGGGTTTTCTTGGTTTTTTATAGAAAATCATTCTTTCACCTTTAAATAATATAGGGCCATGGAAGTTACGAAAATAGCTATTTTCCTAACAAGTGTGGAAAGTGATACTTTCCCGCACGCGACTGCAGTTGACCCGTACGACGCGGAGCGGAGTTCAGGCAAGCGGTCAAGGGCGGGAAAGACACTTTACGCATGAGTTGAGAACGTTATTTTTTCTACGACCGTATATGCAAAAATATACCAACCCATTTTTCAAAAATTATTTCATTTCAACATACATATACAAAGCTTTAACTAAAAACTACTAATTATTATAAATATTATTAAAAACACAACTTGTTGCGTACTGTGAATTAGTTGGAATTGCCCATCCAGTGGAGTTATTTGGTGTTAAGTGGTAAGTAGATATGACGTCGATAAGGATGGCATCGGTTGCAGGTCGCATAAGGATGACGATCACGGCGAAGGCAACGGTTTCAAGTCATTTGTAGATGAAATAATTGTATTTGATATATTTCGTAAATATGAATTTACCTATTGTGACAATAGTTATAACCTACGAAGTGAAAAACTATCTAATGAGGTCAAAGTTTGCATAAATTTACTCTTTCAAAACTAAAATGCGTGCGGGAAAATGGGTTAAGACGCACGGTCGTAGAAAAAATGCATTTTCATATGAAAAAAGTCCACAATACCAAAGAAAAATGAAAATCTACTAAGAAAAAATATCTAAAAGATCCCAAGCTGGAGGGTATCAATTTTATTAATGGTCAGAGCAAAATGTTTCCAAAATTTCGAATAATAGAATTCTTTTGGCATGAAATAGATATTTACGTAATTAGTTATGAAAAGAGCGATATTGTTCAACAAGCGTAATATTTGCCAAAACGAGCGCTAGCGAGTTCTGCAAATTACGCGTGTTGAACAAAGTCGCTCTCTTCATAACGTGTTTACGTGTTCACAACGTTTTATCTAATTCCGCGCTTCCATAATATTCAATAAAATCTTCAATTACAATGATAATATTGAAGTGGAATCAAATGGTGTTAGAATTATTGTTACTATGATGTATTCACCCAGAAAATTGACTTACTTTAAATTACTGTGTCCTTTATAATGTTTTTTTCAATGTTTATAAATCCTAAAATACTATTGAATTAAAATTATGGGGTAATTGTCAGTTTAAATAATTAATTAATTGTCAGTTTTGACAGTACCTACCTACCTAATTAATAAATTATTCTTTGAAACTCATGTTCATAACTACTTTTCATAACTGATATATGAAGGTTATGAAAAATGTGACGTTACCTAACGTCAAGGATTTGATAGCGGAATTAGATAAAATTATTAAAATACATAAAAAGGGGTTTTGTGTGACGAGAAATCAAGCGTCACAGTCAGTTTTTTGATAAAATCATTATATCGCCAAGAAATTTTCGATAATCCACTTTCTTATATTAATAACTCGACTAATTGGAGAGTAAGAACGTTCTTGTAATCACCAATCGATTAAGGGTGAAATTTTAATTCCAAAGAATTTTGGATCAATACTTCCAAGTATTGAGAAAATTAACGGAAAAAATTTAAATTAACTGTCCTACTATGTCGAAATCTCTAAATTATAGTTACCGAGGTCCTAATAGTTATTGTCAGTTCACAATAAGGGTCTTCGGTTGCCAACCCAAAAACAAATTACAATTCTTTTCTCTAGGTTTGCGTTTTTTATGAATATATCTATCAATCACTGAGACCTAAAAGATCTATTGTGTCCTTACCTCTACTTAGTTTCTGAGGAGAGTCTCAGAAACTAGTATCTCCTCTAGTCCTATTTCCCGGAGGAATTTTAGGAAGGTAAATTTTCCTCTTCTATCCAGTACTCTCCCAGGTTCTGTGCTCTGGGATTCTGAAGTACTGCAGTTGGAAAGTATGTGGATGGAGGTTTCTCCTTCTATGCCACAAAATCTGCAATCTCCTTCCTCCGTTATTTGGAGCTTTTTCAGATGCCCAATCAGGCGACAAATGTCCCGCTAGGATCTCTGTTAAAACTCTTAGCGTAGTTTTACTTTGACTTATGCATTCATTTGATCTGAACAGGTTGTAGTCACCCAGAAAAGTCTTTGATTGCATAAGTCCTACTAGTTCTTCCCAATGGTCAGATCTTCTCTTTTTCTTGGCTCCACCTATCTCTTCCAATATTACATTTGGGCTGATTCTGCAAAAGGGTTCAGGCCCCCAGAAAGGTATTCCAGTCCCCCTCTTTGCTAGTTCCTGCGCTATTTCATTTCCTTAGTGTGTCCTGGAATCCATAGTTCGGTGACTATATTGTTCTCGCCTAGTTCATTGAGTTTGTCTAGGAATTCCCACACCATTTTGGAACTGATTACACAAGAGCTCAGTGCTTTAATGGCTGCTTGACTATCCGACATTATGACAATCCTTTGTCTTCTGTATCCTTTATCAATATTGAACTGGGCGCACTTTCTTATGGCGTGGATTTCCGCTTGAAAGATACTTGGGGTTTTTCACAAGCTTTCAGAGTGTTTGGTTCCTGACCCGAACACTCCTATCCCAGTTCTTTCTATTACTTTTGAGCCGTCTGTGAACCATTAAATGGCATTCTTCCCAAGTCTGGTGATGGTTTTTGGATCCCATTCCTTCTTGTTGTAATTGCATTCATATATGATTTTTTGGGTAGGTAATTTGCACCGAAGTCCCCCATTCCATTTGACATGAAATTTACAAGCACCATTTTAACATTGAGATTTGAAACGAAATTGAATATCTCAAAACGATAATTAATTTTTTCACAATAGAAAGTAGAATACAAAATAAATAATCCTCTTGTGTCCTGCAAACAATCCCTCCTTATACGAAATTAACACTAATCAAATAATCCCTCTGTTGACACTTTCTAGGTTTGCAAACAAAGTGTCTTTCCCATCCCTATTCGCCTTTGACGGTATTCCTGTCGTAATTTATATATTTAAATGTGTTTTGGAAAAGACTAATTCTGTAATATTTTTTTATGGAAGACCTGCATACTTTCGTTTTAGATTAAATCTGAATTCCGGCAGCTCTACCAATTTCATTTATTCAGATAGTTCTATATGACAGTAATTCCCTGGTGTCGTAGAGGAAAATATTTCAAAAAGAATTCAACGACATATTTTCATACACAGAAAACATACAGGGTGATATGTCTAGTGTCTCCTAGCAGATTTTAACATTAGAACAACAAATTGATTGTTTGAGAGTATTATTTAACATGTTTTCATCAATAAATAAACATTTACTCTCGTATTTTATATGAATTATTATAAAAACTGAAAAAATAACGAAATCATTTCAAAAACTGTCCTTTAGTATACATAGTAAAGTTATCTAGACCATTTAATAAACTTTCCAACATGAAAATAGCTCTAACAATTGGATCAATTCACAGTAAGGAAAAAGATAAACTTCTCAGACTGATGTTGTATAGAGTGCTATTCAAAAGTCCCCTTCCCCCTCCCCCCTCGTATCTTTTGAAGAGTGGTACTGTGACGTCATCTATTACTATTACGTCACCTGTTACCATTCGTAGAGAAGTTTACAACACTTTATTTCCACCCTCCAAATTTTATTAATGTAAGTGTAGCCGTTCAAAAGATACGAGGGGGGAGGGGACTTTTGAATAGCACTGTATATATACCTTGTTTGGATTGTGATAAGTATATTATTTTGGTCAAACTTCAAGATCAGCTGGTGCTAGAATCACCTCTCATAAAAGTGATTGCAGATAACATCCTGAAAGACGCGCTCTAGCATCATATGCTTATAATTTTGACCACCATATTAATTGTGACGATTAGAAAATACTAGTTGTAGAGTCTAATTTTAAGATGTCCTCAAATTTCTCCTCAGGAACTAAATAGATCTCTTAGGTCTCAGTGAATGTCACCCTCGAAGGGCCAAAATAAATACATCATACGTTCATCTATAAAGATGCAGATAATTATGGTTTCTTTGTGAAACCCTTTTCTCGGTTTCAGTTAGTTCTATTGAAACGGCACTGATTGGAAGATGTAACAATGCATTAGAGTGAACAGCGGAGTGTTCTGTTCCTGAAAATTAAAACCACAAATTCAGGTTCCCTAGACGTAAGATAGAGCACTTCGCAGAGTCGAAAATTGCAAATTCAAAATTAAATTTATCTACTACCAGAGGTTTATTTTAACGTTAAAGATCACAAAGAAGTGTTAACTTTATCGTGTTTTAGCGCTCTCATGAAATTATCGTTTTAAAAGAAGTGGAATTAGAATAAATATTGACTGTTTCCAAGTATTCCATAGGTTCTAGAATAAAAATGTGATATTTTTCTTTGTTTCTGAAGAATTTAATAATAGTAATAATCATAGGCATTCATTTTTCCTACTATCATTAACTCTTGTTTCAACATGGTAATTTGTTTCACCAATAAATTTTTATTAAATGGAAATAATATTATATTTGTTTTTTATGATAAATCAGTATAAAATGGTGCCCCACGTTGGGCGCCATAGACAATGAAGCAATAGACTTGAAAACCGTGAGTTTCTGAAATCCTTTCTATTGTAAGAGAGCAAGGATTACGATCTAGAGAAGCACTTGAAAGAAGGATTCACAGGATAATAATTTCTCTGTACGATATTTAATAACATTCTTTTATAAATACACCGTTGACATTCCTTGATATTAGTGTCGTTAGTGTTCCAGTTTCGACGCTATGTAATAATTACGTAACATTCCACAAATTCCAGTTTTTTACGATCTGAGTTGATTGATGGTGCTTAGTATTTGATCCTTTGTCCTGGTCGTCGGTGTACCTCGGATATATATAAACTGTTATCAAAATTATATACAATAAAAACTGACGTTAATTCTATTTAAAACAAAATATTTTTCAACGTGAGGTTCAAGTAATTAAAACTTTCTGATAACAAATAATTAAATAGCCAGCTTTAAAATCCTCATAATTCTCCTGTTGAGTTCTAATCCAGAATTTAATTCAACATGTTTGGATTATTTTTGCAGAAGAGTAGGCCAGTGGTTTTTAGAGTCTCGTACTGTTTTTTTCTCTCATTTCTAATGGAAAACTTTTTCTGCAAACATGGAAAAACTTTTTCCTCAACTTTGTTAAATATATACGAGGATTAATAGAATCCGACTTCACAATATTTAACAAAACGCGCTAAGCTCTTAATATACAACTATTAAAAGGCCAACCATCTAGGTGGTTATACTAAATGGGTGCCCGTAGTGACTGCCGCTCATGGCGACGGAGTCGACAAAAGGAAATAAAGGGTTTTTATATGTGTTAGGAATATTAAGAGCACCCTGCGGCTGGAACATATAGTATACCAGCTGACCCGGCTACGCGTTGCTGTGGCTAACGTTTTTGTCATATTACATTGTTGTAAACTATTTAAGGGGAACGGCAGGACAACATCAGACATGGCATCACCATGCTTCTTTACATTGATGCCATTTGTAAAAAAAAACATGGCGACCTTCATGTCAGATTTTCCACTACTTTCTCTACTATATATATACAGTGTGGAAACCACTTATGGAATAAAACTCTTCATGCCATTATTTTAGAAAGTTATAAAAAGTACCGTTGCTGCGTTGGCAAACTTATATCCCAACGCAATAGATCCTAGCTTACCGAATGAAAATGTTTGGTTCCAGCAAGACGGGGCAACACCCCATTATGCTTTAATGGTAAGAATTTATTTAGATGAAATCTTCCCCAATAAATGGATTGGAGGAAGAGGTACTATTGAGTGGCCAGCTAGATCACCAGACCCTACGCCGTTAGATTTTTTTCTGTGAGGTTATCTCAAGAACAAAGTATATGCAGCACAACCAACTAGAACTAGCACTGTAGACCTCAAAGACAGGAAAACTACAGAAATACGGAATAATTCACCTCAAACTTTAAACAAAGTTAAGGAGGAGTTCTATAGAAGACTGTGCTATTGCCAACAACTAGGTGGAGAACATTTTGAGCATTTATTTTACTGTATTAAAATCAAATACATCAGGTATTTTATGTATGTGTTTAATAACTGTAAAAAAAAATTTCACCCTGTATAATTCATAATTGACCATACATTATTTAGTTTGTTGGTGACACCTACGACCTAACGACTTCGACAATTGCGGAACTAGCCAAACGTTACACCCATGCTCAATCCCTTAAGAGATGGGATGGAATCAAAGGATGCAGTCTTGCCAGGATCACCCTGGGCGACCCTGGAAAGCTGGCGCCGAAGAAATATTTGGCGATGACCAGGAAAAACCTACGTTTAACAGTAGGATTTCTGACTGGTCACTGTCAACTAAGGAAACACCTCCATACTACGGGGTTAGTGGACACACCTCTATGCAGGATGTGTGAACAGAGGATGAAACTGTCAGGCATGTCTTATGCGAGTGTCCGGAGTTATCGTCAATAAGAGAGTGTGTGTTCGGTGAGTCTTGGCCTACACCTGCCGATATAAAGGAGATGTCTCCTAGTGACCTATCCACCTTCCTGAGAAAGACAGGATGGACAATGACCTAGGAGGACAACTCCCCGGGAGGATGTACAATGGGTCACATGTGGCCTAAGTGCTGTGAGCCTACACACTCACCCTCCCCACTCTACAGATACAGATAGGAGGATTTCAAAAATATGCAAATATACATTTAAATTTATGTTTAAATAACGCACAACTCAATTCAAAAGTTGTCTCGGCATTTTTTATAATTTTCTAAAATAATGACATAAAGAATTTTATTCCATAAGTGGTTTAAACACTGTATAATAATATAACTATGTGATAATACTTACATGTATATAATTTAAATAGAGTTTTGAACAACGAAGCACTAATAATTAAAAAGCCGGAAGAATTTCACTGTATTATATTGACTATAATATCCATTTAATTTATACTTCAGTCTAAGTAACACGTGACCGGCTATGCTAACACCAAAAATTGATAAAGTAAAATTCGATGTATTTCGTTTACAACAAAATAAATTTAACCCACACTTTAACCTCAGCAGCATGTGGTGGTTATGCTATTAAATTGTAGCTTATATGATACGTTTGGAAGTTTGACATAGCACCATCTATTGAATACTTACTCAATCCAGTCAACAGATTCGCCATCTGTTAGAATCGTTAGGAGCTAAAAGATAATTGTGACTGTCAAATAATTTGCAATAACATAATATTGCGATCATAAATTGAGATGTAAGCTATCCTATCTTTCAAGTTGAATCAAATTGCACACGGTGTACAAATTTGATTAAAATCGGTTAAGTAGTTTGGGAGTCCATCGCGGACAAACACGTGACACGTAATTTATATATATCAAGAAGAAGATAACTTTAAGTCGAGTCGGTAGGGGAGCTCTCTAGAACTAAGATTTGAGGGGGCCCGGGGTTAATAAAGATTTGGGGGCCACCTATTTCCCAAATAATGTATTGTCTCTTTTATTTTTTTGTACATAAAAATTATGGATTGGTATTTACAACCTAATCTGTAATAACTTATATTAGCGCTTTAAAAACATTTTTTGCGAATCCAAACTCAGTTTTGAAACAACTGCAATATTTTGTGGAGTAGCTGTGTCAAAAAGTTCGGGTTTACATTCGAAAGTTGTACCTACAAAATACCAGTATAAATCTTCAAACCTTGTTTCTAACAAAAGCTTTAAAGTCCGATAGAAAATACGAATCAAGCATAGAGCGACATTGCAGCTGGATACATAATATAGTTAGTTTACAGTTGTTGTTAAAATCAGGGTTAGTATTTTGCGACCCTTTATTTTATTTTCCCGATAATGGTTTTTCTAATTTTGTTTGAACTTCTTCTAATTTTCGTAATTAATTATTTTATAATCGCCTAAGAAGTCAAGCACCAGTTTTAATTTACATTTAGACGCGCGCAAAATATTTCAAGTTTCTCGTGTTTTATTTTTATTTTGCTAAAGTTTGTCTTTTTTTTAATTACATTTCACTTTTTCAACCACACCTCATGCATCAAGGCACGGGTGAATCATAATTTCGTAAACTGAAGCGGCGTGAACATTATAGCTCGGTAATTTGGAAGCTCGTTATAAGTGGAACCTTCATTAAGTTCAGTTGAAGACATCATGCTACTGCCTTCAAAAACATGTTTTTTTAAATATAACAACTAAAAGAATATCAAATAGTCCGATTCCTTGATGCCAGAAGAAAGAATTCAACGGAAAACGACCTTTTATTAAAAAAAAACTTTTATTTCTCCCAATGAAAACTTTTATCTCCAATAAAGATAGTGACTTTTCACTTCCCCCTCCTACTAATTACCAGCTGCTGCTTTATTTTCCAATATCTAACGTAATATTTAATTCCGATTCCCGATTTATAATAAGTAAGTTGTAAAATTTCATTATCTTCTGCAAACCTCCAATTAAAACGGCCCAGAAACATATAGAATTTCTCCCGAACTTTATAATTAAATTATCCAACGTTGGGACTACATCCGTTAAAATCTTTCTTAGAACAAACAAGTCTACAAGAAGGAACTCGACATCCCGGTAAGAGAAACTTAATATCAGGTATAAGCTTCCATAAAATTAAGGTATGCAAGGAATAACCAGGTGGTTAGATTAATTGCTCAAACGGTCGGGTTAAAGCACCTGAATTTAATTTAACTGAGCTAAATACCAGATTAATTACTAAGAACCACAAAGCACTTATATTCAAGGTTAATAAAGTAATAATGAAATTAATAAACTTCTATCTAAGAGATACATAATGTCTACATTTCTATTAAACAATAATTCAAATAACTGTTTCTTTGTACAACTCTCAAAATAATTTGACATTTCTATTCTATTGATGCGTAAATGTTTTTTCCACTGCCATGAATTTTTCGAACAGACTCAGGGTGAAATTCATAGTCGACACTTGAGGGTCACTCATACTTTACTCATCCTTATTGTATGTACAGACACTTAACAGGCGAAAAGTGAGGTTAAGTTTGAGTGTAACTTGAGTGAAATATGAGTACAGATTCCAGCTTCCTTGAGTTAAGATTTCCAACCTATAAACCACATTTGTACCTAACACTGTCATTTTACGATATCAAAACATTGTTTGGTTGTTATTTGTCTGTTATAGTTCCAAATTTTTCAAGGAAATTAGTATGATGGATGATTTTATTGATTTTGTAAACTATATAGAATATGATAATGCTTACGTTTATCGTTTACCTACGTTAGTAATCACATTGGTGTAGTGAAAAGCAAAATTATTGAATTAATTCATTTTTTAAACGAAACAATGAATGCCCTCCGCTTGAATTATACTCGTGTGCCAGTGACACCCATGTCTTTTCCTTTCCAGCTTAGCTAGCACAATCAGTTTTTTTTTATTTTCTATAAAAGAATATTTACGAGCCAGTTCACTTGAGGTTAGTTTTTCGCTAGACGAAAAGAGTTTTCTTTTGTTTTCTATTCTCCTAAGAAATAATGAACTTTAATGAAATAATATGTAGGTACTATAAAAATTGGAATAAGAATCTAAAATTATCTATTAAATAACTAGCTTGAGAAATAAACTCACGCAGCAAATAAGAAGGATGATATGAACAGTAAAGAACTAAACTGAGAATTAAATACTTGCAGAGGACTAATACACGAATTGTACACAAATTCGAATATGAATGCAATGCAACAGATGTCAGATGAACGTTTAAGGACGTTCCTAAATCACAATTGTTAACCAAACCAAAGGTCCTAATAATAACATTGATGCCAAACTTTCTTCACTCAAATTGAAGTTTCACTTGAGTAATGACTGTGTGTTCTAACGTAACAATTATATTACGCTATGCTGTACGTTGTCTATTCCTCGTATTTGTTATTCCACTTGTTTGGCCAAATAAAACCTCAGCCATATTTACTTAATTACTTTATTCACTAATATATAAACTATATGTACAAAAGCTTGAGCATTACAAGAATAATGACCTTTACTCTATTCAGTCCTACGGTTTTATACATCAACTAAACATTACCACATTGCCTTATTTTCAAAAACCAGGCATCCTTGTTTCCCCGAACCGTTAACTTATCATATAATAATAATAATAAAGGTCTTTTATTTTTTTTCCTCATCATAACATTTACAATAAGATAGTAAAAGTAAAAAGAGTAAAAGCGAGAGAAAAAAAACGCATCGAAGATCAGGTGACTACCACACCAAATTGATATGGCAGTCTCTGTTTTTCATCTTAGGCGTTGAGTGATTCAAAGAATAATTAAAGATATTATAACATAGTTCTAACAAAATTCGATACAAATAAAAATGATAATAATAATAGGTAACACAATTCAAACGACAATAACAATATTGATAATAATAATAATAAACAATAACAATAAAAACAAAGAAAAGCTACATCATATCATAGAAATACACAAAATAAATACGACATACCAATGTCCATACGTTGGTCGCGAAACAAAACTGATTTCAGAGCAATTTTGAATGATTTAATTGATTTTTTTTGTTCGACAAGTGCAGGCAGTTCGTTGTAAATTTTTGCAATTTGATATGTAAAAGAAGTTTTGTACTGTTCAGCTCGATGACGAGGGACAATTAATCTATAGTTGAAACGGGTATTACGGTTATGAATATTTGAAAGGGAGGAAATTTTGTTTATTAAATATGATGGTTGTCCAGTTTTAATAATTCTATGGAATAAGCAAGCCGAATGAAGATATCGTCTCTTGGCCATACTGAGCCATTTGACTGTATTGAGTTTGTGGGAAATTCTCTGACGTCTTCTGATACCACAGACCAGCCTTAAGCAACACTTCTGCACTACTTGAATTCTCCTAGCGGTAGCTACATTTAAGCAAGACCCATAAATAACATCACCTTAGTCAAATTTATCTAGTACAAGCGCATCACACAAAACTTTGTTTGCATTGAATGACAGATACTGTCGACTTTGGAATATCTTTTTAATATTGAAGTAAGCATATCATAATGTTTTTAACTTTGACCATTTGTATATCTGTTACCGAAGATGAGATAAAACAGAACTCGGTTCCAAGAGTGGTAGCATAAATATTCATTAATGGTTCTTGTATAATAATTATACTTACTATATTAAAACCATAGACTTATAATATAAAGTATTTATAAGTCTATGATTAAAACAGAGACATGACATATAACAGTGACACAACACTGTGAATATGAAAAGTTGCCTCGAGCTAAACTCAAACTAAGTTGAGTTTGAGTATGAGTGACCCTCAAGTGTCGAATTTCACCCTTAATTTCTAATTGATTATTCATTTCTTAAGGTCATATGCTCAGTCAACAAGATATTGTGGAACGTTCTTTAAATTTTAATAAAATACTCTTTTATTTTGACGATCCGTGGATCACTGCATGCTACCAACCTTCAGATATTCTCATCGTTTTAGTACTTTGAACGTCGTCGGAGTAAGTATTCAGCTTTTGAAAAAATAATAATGAGCGAGTCTGGAGATACCAGAACCATGACCGTATACCCCTGCAAAAGGAACGTAGAGAATCAAAATAAATTTTAAATGAACTAACGGCGGATATCATGTTGTAAATAACAGAGTGGGACTTGTCCAACTTACACATTTTATTTTTTGTACTGGTGGGTTTTATTGTTTACCTTCACTTTCATATTCCGATCCCATCTTTTCCATGGTGATGGTTTCTACATCAATTTGTGAAAAGTATCAATTTGGCATTGCCCAGTCAGCAGCCCAAGCAGGATCCAAGATGTTCGCAAATTCTGGAGTATGGGAGAGTCCGTTAATTTTGGTGATAGTTTTTTTATTCAAGAGCTATTGATTTTCCAGCATGGTTTTAGTTTCACCACAAAATTGTTCTGGATCTATAGGAGTGTGCTAAGGACAGTCTTTTTTGCATAGAAATACTACAGATAAAGACAACAAGTCATAGGGCGCACTCTGGTGAGAGAAAAAGAGACAGACGATTAAAGGTTTTTTGACTTTGTTTGTGTTTATATAGCATACACGCTATTAGAGAAATACAGTCTAAGCCTCTAATTTCTATCTCTATCTTACATGCTTATTGGCTCCGAGCTGGCTTGTTGCCTCTATCTGTAGTATCTCTATAGCACAGTGGCTTGTTGTTACCTATTATTTATTTAAAATAATAAGGCAAGATAAATTTATTGCAAAGGCCACTCAATGTGGAGAGCACCGCAGGTGTGAATTTGGAGGCCAAACTAATATCAGTTCAGGGAGTAGTCTTACCGGTTCGCGGGTAATCCTACTTTATTGAAGTTATATTGAAGTTAATAAGATAATAGATGTAGTTAAGAAACTAAATGAATTTAGTAAGTTAATAAATCAAGTTAAGGAATGTGATTAAAGTTAATCAAGAAAGGTAAGTGGGCGCCATCCTGAATAATATTAGTCGACTTGTTTTGCACCTCACAACTCTTTATCAACAAACCTGGAAATGCTGGAAGGGAAGGAATATGAACAACGTTGTTAAATTTACAAGTTGTATACTGATTTTAAATCACGGTGAATGAATGTTCTTTTATGTTGTTTACGTTGTTTGTTGTTTTACGTTGTTTTACTTTGTTTATTTTCTTCGGACAGGTCCTAGGTGTCTGATGTTAATCCATGGGAACTTAGTTCATGGAAACAACTTCGCCCGGAATGTCACGTACAAATTGGCAGGTACAAAGTGACAGGTACAAAGTGCTAGGAAAGATACATTGTATCAGCAATAGTTACATTTATTGTGTGTAAAATTCAGGATATCTGCAGTAACTCGTTTTACAATTCATTTAAGAACGTGGTTCACAAAAAAATATTCTGTATTTCACTATTCAAAAAAAAAAGAAGCAATAAAGAAATGTGAAATCCTATGATAAGATATGAAACTGTCAAGGAAATAACATAAAAACTCAATTTTATTTTATTACTTTATTTTTAATCACAAAAGGCGATGAAAAAAATATGTAATGTAAAAATGTAATATGGAAACATTATATTCTAGGTTGGTTATTAGATTGAATTAATTAATTAATTAAATATACATATTTTAAGAACTTCAACTATATACATGTGAACCTTTTATCAACTGTATAAAAAAAACTATACCAAAGAACAAGATAAAAAAATATCGCTGTGTGTGTATCTGGCGCTTATCACTAGGAGGAAAAAATATAAAAGCAAGAATCAGAAATGAAAAGCATATACGTGAATGCAACTTACCATTAACATTGAATGCACTTTAGAAAAAAACATTTGAGGTAAACTTCTCACAAGAAATTAAAATTAACCTTATTGGTTCATGGTTCACAGGAGAAAGAAAGCTTATTCTTACTACTCGCTATTAAATTGAACCGTGCGATGAGCAATCGACATACGTTGCATATCCCTTTCCTGTTCACATGCTCCGCTTCGAGAAAGAATTTACATATTGGTAGTGTGTTCTTAATTTCTCTCTCTATAGAAGAGAAGAATTGAAATATTTGACCAATATCAGTGTATACTGATCCTCACCAACGGAGATTATCCGTCGCACATTAATTTTAAAAATTTTCCTTACAGCGGTGATCGATGCTACAGGTTCTCGATGAGAATCACATGTTGGAAAGAAAAAAGGACTGGCTACTCGCCTTTCGGTAGATATTTAAATATTCCAATGATAGTGGCCAAATATAACGTTACATTGGCTAGACTAGAGTCTGGCCTTTATTTTGCAGTAATTGAGTATTCTTCAGTAAATTGAGACCAACCAGATATCTTATTATGTAGATTGTAAATCTATTCAATTTTCTTTAAAAAAATGTTTATATATAGGCTGCAAAAAGTTTTTATCACGACATACGATTTACACAGGTACGAGAAGGAAAATATGAGAAAAACTAGTCAGATTGACTATACCCACTATGGAAATAGGTTCTGTTTACTGGTAGGTATATTCAGTATTTTCCCAACACGGAAGGAGGCTAAGTATGTTGTTGAAGGTATTGTAAATGTTTCATTTCCAAATACATACGATAAAGAAATAAAAGTTTGAATGTGAAATCTCTCTGTAAAGGAAACTGTTGCCGGATGAAAGTGCTTAGTTTCACCTAATAGTGCATGAGCTCGAAAAAAGTTAAAGATAACGAGACAAAAATATAATTTGTACAAATCTATCTGCGCTTCTGGCAACAGCGGTTGAAATAGTAGGGCAATGAACACACATCCAGCCTTGATGGTAGAAGGAACAAAACACGCCCATCGCTGGCTGCACACAATTATTCTTCTCTCTTTTTCAAGTAGTTTTTCTCATATTTTCCTTGTCGAACTTGTGTGAATCGTATGTCCCGATAAGACTTTTCGCAGCCTGTATAAAATTTCGAATAACCTAAGAGCGGTTCTGTAAAGCAGCGCATATAATCCGAGCGTATGAATGAGTGAAACAGGGGTTACTGAGGGCACATTTGTATTCCCAGTGGTATCAATGAATTATGCATTGGGGGAAATTAAAACCCAATACTGGTTCCTAATGATTGCACCACACTATTGAACCGTAAGTAATTCAGATGGCGCTTAATGTATTGAAAAACACTTGTAGTGGCGATATCCCCTTTTCCGTTTTCTTTGTAATTTCCACGTATTAGATTCAATTTAAAATGTATTCTGCATCAGCTTGCAGGCTCTGGCTATACAATTCCAACGTCGAACAAAAAAAGGTTTTGGTTTTAAAATGAAATAAACGTTTGAGTGAATTGAAATGGACATTTTTTTCTGAATAAAATGTGTTGTAACCCCAGGAAAATAATGGATAAGCATTTTACGTAGGCGTGACATGTTTAGTTACGGATATGTGACAAATTGCCTGCCGGAAAATCATGCATTATATGACACGCATTCAATATACTCCTCAGTCCCTTATTCGAAGAAGGTGGAAGCAGAGAAAAATCTTTTAGGGAGAGATTAAATCCTTTCAGGATAAACATGTTGGAGTACGATTTTACATATTTCATAATACCATGTGACAAGCTTGGCATTGAAAGGAAAGAAGTTAGTTTTTAAGATATTTTCAAAGCATCTTTATGTACTTAATTTAAAGGTGGGTGCTATTTATACTTCAAAATAAAATTTTCATTTCAAACTTTTTTGATAATTCTGCAGCACTAAAAATACTAATATTCATCAACATCATTGATGGGACAGTGTAACGTTATATTTGGCCACTATCATTGGAATATTTAAATATCTACCGGACGGCGAGCAGCCAGTCCTTTTTTCTTACCAACATGTGTGTCGAGAACCTGTAGCATCGATCACCGCTGAAAGGCAAATTTTTACATTTAATGTGCGACGGATAATCTCCGTTGGTGAGGATCAGTATACACTGATATTGGTCAAATATTTCAATTCTTCTCTCCTATAGAGAGAGAAATTAAAAACACACTACCAATATGTAAATTCTTTTTCGAAGCAGAGCATGTGAACAGGAAAGGGATATGCAACGTATGTCGATTGCTCATCGCATGGTTCAATTTAATAGCGAGTAGTAAGAATAAGCTTTCTTTTTCCTGTGAACCATGAAACGATAAGGTCAACAATTTTTATTTCTTGTGAGAGGTTTACCTCAAACTTTTTTTTTCTAAAGTGTATTCAATGTGAATGCACTTTGTACGTGACATTCCGAACGAAGAGCTTTCTATGAAGTAGTTTCTATGAGGTAGTTTCCATGAACTAAATTTCAATGGATTAACATCAGGCACATAGGACCTGTCCGAAGAAACTAAGGAAAGTAAAACTACGCAAAAACAACGTAAAACAACAAACAACATAAAACAACAAACATTCACTGTGATATTAGTTTTAAAATCATTATACGACTTGTAAATTGTTACCTATTATTCACTTAAAATAATAAGACAAGGATAAATTGCAACGGCGACTCAATGTGGAGAGCACCTCAGGTGTGAATTCGGAGACCAAACTAATATCAGTTCAGGGAGTAGTCTTACCGGTTCGCGGGTAATCCTACTTTATTTAAGTTATTGAAGTTATATTGAAGTTAATGAGGTAATAAATGAAGTTAAGAATGAATTTGATAAATTAATAAATCAAGTTAAGAAATGTAATTGAAGTTAATCAAGAAAGGTAAGTGGGCGCCACCCTGAATAATATTAGTCGACTTGTTTTTCACCTCACAACTCTTTATCAACAAACCTGGAAATGTTGGAAGGGAAGAAATATGAACAACGTTGTTAAATTTACAAGTTGTATAATTACTTTAAACTAATATCAGAGTGAAATATAAAACAAAATATTGTTGTTGTTTGTTGAAGCACGTTGTTTACTTTGGTTTACTTTCCTTAATTTTCTACGTGTCTGAGATGTCTCATGGAAACTACTTCGTCCGGAAAATTAGCAGGTCAACGTCTCAGGTACAAAGTTTCAGGTACTAAGTTCCAGGTACAAACTTCTAGGTACAAAGTCTCAGGTAATAAGTGCTAAGAAAGTTACATTGTATCAGCAATAGTTACATTCTTTTTTTTATGTAAAATTCAGGATATCTACAGTTATTCGGTTTACAATTGTTTAAGAAATTCATTTAAGAACGTGGTTCATAAAAAAAATATCCTGTATTTTACTATTAAAAAAACAAAAGAAGCAATAAAGAAATGTGAAATCCTATTATACGATATTAAACTATCATGTGATGTGATATGATATTATTAAGGAAATCTTATTTATTTCCATTCATCAAAGAAATCAAAGAAACAATATCTAAGTAGCATAAAAACTCAATTTTACTACTTATTTCAATCACAGAAGGCGATAAAAAAAATTTAATAAAAAAATGTACTCCGGAAATATAATATTCTAGGTTGGTAATTAGATTGAATTAATTAATTAACTATATATACATATTTTAAAGACTTCAACTATATACATGTGAACCTTTTATCAACTGTATAAGAAAAACTATACCAAACAACAAGATAAAAAAAATATCATTGTATGTGTGTATCTGGGGCGCTTATCACTAGGAGGGAAAATATAAAAGCAAAAATCAGAAATGAAAAGCATATACGTAAATGCAACTTACCATTAAACCTCTTACAATAAATTGAAAATTTTAACCTTATCGGTTCATGGTTCACAGGAGAAAGAAAGCTTACTCTTACTACTCGCTATTAAATTGAACCATGCGATGAGCAATCGACATACGTTGTATATCCCTTTCCTATTCACATGCTCCGCTTCGAGAAAAAATTTACATATTAATAGTGTGTTCTTAATTTATATCTCTATAGGAGAGAAGAATTGAAATATTTGACCAATATCAGTGTATACTGATCATCACCAACGGAGATTATCCGTCGCACATTAAATGTAAAAATTTGCCTTTCAGCGGTGATCGGTGCTACAGGTTCTCGACGAGAATCACATGTTGGTGAGGAAAAAGGACTGGCTACTCGCCGTCCGGTAGATATTTAAATATTCCAATGATAGTGGCCAAATATAACGTTACAAAATTTAACAACGTTGTTCATATGCCTCCCCTTTCAGCATCTCCAGGTTTGTTGATAGATTCAGGGTGTCGCCCACTTACCTTTCTTGATTAACTTTAATTACATTCCTTAACTTGATTTATTAACTTATTAAGTTCATTTGGTTTCTTAACTTTATCTATTATCTCATTAGCTTCAATATAACTTCAATAACTTAAATAAAGTAGGATTACCCGCGAACCGGTAAGACTACTCCCTGAACTGATATAAGTTTGGTATCCGAATTCACACCTGAGGTGCTCTCCACATTGAGTCGCCGTTACAATTTATCTTGCCTCATTATTTTAAATAAATAATAGGAAACAACAGAAAATCTGGAAACAAAAGTAACATCAAGACTGGAATGCGAGTGCCAAGAAAAACACAACAGAATAACTTTGGTGTGGGCTCCTTTATACTGTGATATCGAGGTCAATGAAAATACTGATAAACTAGCCAAAGAGAGTTTATCAACTCCATATATTGTTCCAGAACTTCGTGATAACCTATTCTGCAACGAGAGCACTAAGAGTACAGAGCTAAAGAACTACTTAAGATGGGTAGGAATGGAATCAGAACACTGGTAAAAGTCCAATGATAGGAAACACAAAATGGGGATATGTAATGAAGAACTTTTCTGCAGCCAATGTGGTGAAAGGACAGAAACGGCCAAGTATATACGAGGCGTCAGTCCGCAGAAGACATGTAATATTCAGACAGTCTAGGGTAACTCCTAAATTAAACAACACAAGACGCTGAGATGTAGCTGGCGAAAAGACCAGTTTTAAGAAAAATGTTGGCAAGAAATATGAAGATTTTTTAGAATGCTTCTGTTCCTTGTAAACCCATAAAAAGATATCTGGAAAGGTCGCAGTGGGATAGATAAATTAGTCTTTACATCAAATTGAATCTAATCTACTTCACTATGTTAAAGGATGTTTTTCAAAATAATGTATGTATGTATGCTATATTTTTCATCCAAAGTGAAAGTAGCACTATTAATTAATAACAGTATATAGATCAATAGATATTGAGGTGGAAAATTCAATCAATTTATACCCAAATATTTGTGAGCTAAATTTTACAAAATTTGCTTATCTACCTAATCTAGTTTATAACCACGCATATATAGCCATAATGTTGGATACCTTGTAAACGTTTTAATATTATCTGAAATTCGATAACGTTAAATAGTTAATAGGTATTTTGGTACAACCAAATTCCGACTACTATCAACTACTATAACTGATAAAAGCATTTTTTTGGTTACAGAATTGCATGAGACCATAGCATCGATAACAACGAAAAATTAGAGCAATATCCTGCAGGCGCTCACTCAGAGATTCCCGGCTAATTGCATTCGACCTTCGGTAATTAGAGGTGGAACACATAGACGTACTGCAGCTTTGACGTCAGCATACGTTAAAAGTAAATAGAGCAAGACTTTCACAAGCACAGTTACCACATTGAGAACACTTGTATAACAAATCACGTAAGTTCAAGCACTGAGAATATGAAAGAATTTTAAATATTCGGTATTTAGGTAATTTTTGCAGTCAGTTTCCAGATTTTTCAGTACTTTCTTCAATATCCTCAAAATTCTCTATCCTTCTATTCATATATATTTTGTAAATCTTTTCGGGACAAAATAACTACTCGTATATCAAATTTCTCCTAATTCAACCTCTCCAACTCCACCTAGATACATTTGGAGCAAAAATAATCCGCTTGGAGAGAGAATAGAAACATTTTTCTAATAGTTCCATCAACCAGTCTTCACGTTCATTGCTGTTGCTTTTTATGTTTATGAAAAAATACATTACCGTAACATATGACGCTATTTATGAAATTCATTGTTGTTATTAATCCAAGTTTTTGCAGTGTACAAAGGGGACGTATAAAGAGAGGTTTATATAGCGTCATTAGAATGGTGGTTGCATACACCCTGATGTGAGGCGGCGATGGGCTGGCTCTGCACTGTCGGACTTTTGCTGACCCTTTGTATCCTCATGAGTAAGTATCTTGTCAGTTCACTAACTGTATCAATTATATTAACATGTCACTTTAACTTACATAAGATATTAGCCTCTCACTATGTAAACCATTAGGGAAGTAATCATGGAGACTAGATATTACTATAGCTTTAACTGGTGTTTAACTACTGATGCATACATTTTAGTTTCTTCATTTGAAAATACTAGAACTGTCACTAAGTTTGTTGAATACTGAGCTCGTAATCTATTTATGACATGCTGATAGACTGTGTTTTGTTTGAGCTACAGATAAACCTACAAATGCAAATGATTTTTTCTCAATGCAAATATAGGAATTATCAGAATATACATACTAATCTAGAATGTGATTGCACTGGGTCGAAAACTCAGTTGATGCGATGCTCGTGACATCTGACGTTGACGTTACGTGAGCATATCAAATAGCACCAAGGGATTACGACCCACTGCTTATTATATCTAAGAGGGGTTATCAGAAAAGGTCAGTGCGCATCAGTAGGCGTGGTAGAGCCAGCGCTCAAGGTAAATTTGGCTCGCTATATTTGTTTTAATTACAGCAGAAAATATTAAATATGCCGGTGAAGAACTGAAACAACGAATTTACGAATTAATACTGGAAATATGGGAAAAAGAAAGGATGCCCAAAAATTGGAACCATTCTCTGATAATACCTATTCTAAAAAAAGGAGATGCAACTGATTGTATTATATTGATGTCGTATATAAGGTCCTAGCTATTATGATTAGGAAAAGATTAGATCCGATCTCAGAAAAAGTAATAGGAGAATACCAAGCTGGTTTCAGAAAAGGGAGAGGAACGACAGATCAGATATTTACAATGAAGATTTTAACATCATGCTATGAGTACAAAATACCAGTTCTAGTACTTTTCCTTGATTTCAAGCAGGCATATGATTCTATCTCCAGAAGTAACCTGTTAAAGGTTTTGAATGAGTTCGAGATCCCAAGAAAATTGGTGAATCTTGTGAAGATGACTCTCATCAAAACTACTAGTAGTGTACAGATCAGAGGTGAAGGCTCAGAAAGTTTTGAAATAGGAACAGGTCTGAAGCAAGGTGACCCCTTGTTAACATTACTATTGCATTAGAAAAAATTATAAGAGACAGCAGATTGAATAGAGAGGAACACATTTACTATAAAAGCCATCAAGTTATTTGTTATGCGGACGATATGGCCATAATTTCAAGAACAGAGAAGGATTCGGGTGAAATAACAAAGAATTTAATAGAAGCGGCCGCTAAAATGGGACTTACAATAAACGAACGGAAAAGTAAGCTGATGAGACTCGGAAACCAGACAACAAATGACAAATTTAGAGTAGAAACCCAAAGAGCAATCATCGAATTTGAATATGTGGAAGAGTTTATATATCTAGGAACCCTGTTAAATAGTGATTGTAGTGAAGAAAAGGAAATTAAAAATAGAATCATGAAAGCTAACAAAAGTGCAGGAGCAATAAATCACCTAGTCCGGTCAAAGCATCTGTCAAGGAAATCAAAACTAAGATTGTACAGTACTATATTGAAGCCTAAAGTATTGTACAGTTGTAAGACATGGGTTTTGAACAAAAAACAAAGAGAAAGTGTAATTAGATGGGAAAGTAAAATGTTAAGAAGAATTCTGGGAGGAAAAAAAGTAGAAGGGGTGTATATGAGAAGAACTAACGAAGAATTATATAACATTTATCGTGAACCCAAAATAGATGCAACTATTACATCAAGAATACTTCAGTGGTAAGGGCACATAGAAAGGATGGAAGGAAGAAGAATAGTGAAACAAATAGCATGGAGAGTTCCGGAAGGCAAGAAGAAAAGAGGCAAGCCAAGGAAAAGATGGAGGGAAATTGTACTAGAAGACCTGAAAGAAAAGAATAAGAATGTGAACCGATGGAGAGAAAAGGCCAAAGATAGAAAAGTATGGAGAGTAATTACAAAGCTATGGGCCTAAAAGGCCTGTTAAAAGCTATATATATTTGTTTTAACAAAGAAACTGATTCAACTGACAAAAAATGATTGTATATCTGGAATTATGTTGATTTCTTCAATAAAAACCAACTAGAACTTTAACATTTCACGATCAGTTTATGTAAATTTCAACAACACATCATTTGTCAAGTGTATGTAGTTAAAAAATATCCCCGTTTATAAAATGTTTATCACATTGATAAACATCGGTCTGGATGTGACAACCCCTTTATTTTCCTATAACAAATGTATTATCTAGTGTCGCCTTGCTAGACCACAAAAACTAACAAAATAACAGAATGCATCTGTACAATACAAGCACAAATCTGTGAATTGCATCGACAGTCAGTCGTTCTACACATCAGAAAGTTATAAATCAAGCTTTAGATGAAGCAGGAGGTATGGTTATTTATGTAGGTATCGACAAATTGAATTTGTTATACAGTACGCTGGTAAAATATGGCAAACATCTTTTTATTTTATTGTTGATATTATTGTTGATATTATTTTAGTTAAGGTTCTGGTACACTTCCTGAACCTTAAATAAAGCAGATTAGAACAAAAATTACACTAGAATATTCAGTAATCACTTTAAAAATCACGAGGTACTTCTCCAACACTATTTAACGATGAATATTTTCACTTTAAACTGTTATAAGCTCAAACTGAATGTTTGTCACAAAAAAAACGGAAGATAATACTTCCTTTTTTCATTTCCCAGCGACCGAATATCCAGCCCCGCAAAGTGTTCAGCACGGTGCCCCCCAAGCTGGTATCCCGCAAAGCACTCCAAGTCCATTTCCAACAGGTGGAGTTGGAGGAGTGCGAAGAACTTTATCCGGATGGAGAGAATGGAGAAGAGCAGATCCCACTCTTATCAACAGTCTTTGGAGAAGTAAAATGGGCAACGGCATCAGAAAGCAATTAGGTAAATTATTTGTACTTTTATACTTTCTTATATTGGAAAATTATTTTTCATCTTATTTTTATTGCAAAGTTATGGAGTTGATTTGAGGTCAAAGGGAAAAGTTAATCCTGATTTTCATCCAAGTTGACAACTTCTTCAACCTGAAACACTATTTTTTAAGTTGTTCACCAATGAAACCGAAGTTGCTCAAATTCGCAGATAAAATTATGATGTTGAATGACGAAAAAAAGTTGAAAGTGAATAATAAAGTTTTTGCCTAACTAGCCAATTGAATTTGGAGGTGAACTAAGCCAGTTCGTAGGGCTTTGTTACCTTATTAATCTTAAGAAAAACAAATTAATATTGGCATAACTAGAGAAACAGAAAAAGCTATTTTAGGGCGCCACTAACTTTCTTTCCTAAAAGAAAATTAGAAAGAAAATCAAATCTAAAGGTCAGCTAAATTTTAATCTGTTTAAAAAAAAACTTAGAGTTTCTGTATAATAAATAAAACTAATAGAGTAAAAAGGTAGAACGTGTCGCGGGACACACGGTAGGAACTTTAGTTCCCTTTAAGCAAAAGTTATGTAATACATCTGACGTTATAGATAAACAATTTGCATATTCTTTGGTGGTTGAGTAGTAAGCACACCAGACTCTCACGCGGTAGACCCGGGTTCGATTCCCCGCGAGGAATTTTTTTTATTGTTAATTTTATTTTTAAATAATCATTCTGCTTGATATTAATAACGACAACAGGTAGACGTTTGAAATATTTAGTAGAATATTCATTATTATAGATAATGGTACGGTACCCTTCATGAGGGAGTCCGACTGGCAACATCTACTTATAACAGCATCGTATATTTAAAAAAGGAAACCGTAGCATTATACAAATTGGACATTCGTTTACCACAAAATTAGTGGAAACATAAAATTGAATTGTTAAATTTTTAATTTGAAGTTATATTACAGTTTATAGAAATTTTTATTTTTTAGATTTTTTCCTAAGTGGGTCGTGGAAAAAATATGCCGCTCGACTCGTGTGGATTGTCCATATCGCACTTGAACGATTGAGCACTCCGCCTACGGCGTCGTGCTTCATCTCCGTCCTCGTGCGATATGGCCATCATATCCACACTAGTTGCACAAACTACAATTTCTTTCAAAATATTCCCTTTTACATTTAAAAACTACCTGCCAAATGTCAAATCAATTTATCCATCCATTTTAAAGTTATCGAATTAAAACATTCAAGTATTCAAAATTTCAACACCCTGTATTTCGAAAAGTAGCTAGACCCCTTAATCGCGCAAAAAAGATTATGGAAATAATAGTAAAAATTTATCCGAAATTCAAGTAGATCACTAGCATTGCGAATACCAGCTTTGCATAGAATTTCAATATAGCATCGGTGGTTCAGTGGTTAGAATGCTCGCATTGCACGCGGGCGGCCCGGGTTCGAATCCGGGCATGAGCATATTTATTATTATGAATCGCTGCTTCGTAAACGAGAGAGAAACTAAGGAGGCACAAGCACGCAAAAGCAAGGCACATAACGAAGCAATATAACATAACGCAGCGCAACGTAACGCGTAAAGGCCAGATCTTTTGCGTCGCGACCCCTGGTCGCTCAAACATAACCTGGCGTAAAGAACTAAAGTTCCAAAAAAATGTATATACATTACATTATTGAAAAAAGGGTTAGTAGCGAATACAACAAAAAAAATACTAAGCACAATAATACATTTGTTTGGAGACGAAGATGATGTAGCTGTCGATGTAGGTACTACGGATTGTCTACAGGAATCGGTATGCAGGAAGCTTCCTGTTAATCAGGAACTGTTTGTCCCACAGGTACTTGCCTGTCACACAGTAACTGTGACCCAGAAACTTGTCTGTCACTCAGGAACTTGTGATCCAGAAACAGTCAGACTTTCCAAAAACTGTTATTCCCGGGAGTTTGTTAGGTACTCCAAGAAACTGTTTTCCCAGGAACTGTTCTTCCCAGGAACTTAGGTACTTTAAGAAGGGATAACGGCAGCCTATTAGTTTTTGTTCAATCTTGTGTTAAAATAATTACATAGATTACTGCACAGTTGTATTGTCGACAAACGATGAGAGAAGAACTGCCGGAATCTTTCTCATCCTTATTTAAAGACCGTTCAAAATTTTAAATTCCGCGGTAAAATACCTCTAGAATATTGATTATTGGTCTACTAGTTTATTCCACCACAAATCACCAAAGTGAAATAATTTATTAAATATTTGAAAAGCAATATTTTTAGGAAATATATATGGACTATTCCACCAAAAACCTAAATTCTTAAGTGATTATTTCACATGTTCAGAACTGCTTTTCTGACACTACTTACTTTTGTATAGGGAAAACATCTCATAATTATCCAAAGTGAATACTACATAATATTTTGTTCTCTCTGCATTGATCCATAAATAATGATTATCTTTCGATTCTTCTTTACGTTTTAGTGTTAATTATTTGCGAAAGCCTGTCTGCAGGTTATGTTGTCGCTTCTATTTAAAAACCTGAATGGTTGGTAAAATCTTGCAGATCTTACCGACCCCGTTTGACCAAGAAGTGTAATGAAATGGGTACAGTGGACGTAATATTTTTAATACTGCTATCTAATCGTATATCCCCTTTAAGTTATATTGCGTACTATAACGGTATCGTATCGAATTACAGTCGAACAAAAAGCCGACAACTTGAGGTTCGCACAATCTCTATTACGTCACGTATACCTGCTTCTTCTTACTTGAACGATCACTGTTTTTGAAAAAATATTTTCCAAAGCTTTGTAAAACGTTAGTATTAAATAATCTTCCTTCGTTATCTTCGTTAATTTTACATTTTCTTCCTCCTAATACCAAAAGTATAAATACAATCTAGCAAAGAACAGAGTGATTAACCATTATAACTAAATTAATGTTCTTGAATTAGAATGATAATTGCCAGTACGAGCAATGTATCACACACGAAAATCCGTTTTCATGTTCTATCTATTACTATTGTATCGAAACAGTACGAAATGGAAGAGCGGAGCCAGAAGGATTTATAGGTAGAGCGTTTGCAGGAAATTAAATGAATTTAT
Source organism: Galerucella calmariensis (assembly GCA_910591675.1). Classification (NCBI taxonomy): domain Eukaryota; kingdom Metazoa; phylum Arthropoda; class Insecta; order Coleoptera; family Chrysomelidae; genus Galerucella; species Galerucella calmariensis. Next base: position 355,953 of record CAJUYG010000049.1, on the reverse strand, counting down.
TATAAACAGGTGTCGTTGAGTGATGCGATGCATGAGATTACATTAAGTAGTACTTAGGCTTATAAGCTGTAGGCATTCGTTTTGGATAATAATAATAATAATACTTTTATTGCTCTTAAAACAAAATAGTTTACAGCAAGAAATCTGAGTAACAAAAAAAAAACAATTATAGTATACAACAATTATAGGTGAAGAGAGATAAAAAAAAAACGAAGGATATTAAACAAAACAAATTGAAACCAATATACAGCTTAATTATTCGTTAATGATAAATGATCTCAATTTTAATATATTCCAAATGTAACTGGAGATAATTTTAGCATTCAATGTGTTTAAATTATCAAGGGCATTAATAAAGAAATCCAGGCTCAAGTAACAGTCAAGCTTCGGTTTCATAGTCGTATATATTGGACAGTCAAATAGTAAATGGGATAAGGTTTCATTTACTAAGTGATTACAGGCAGTACATACCTGATTTGGATCAACTGTGTACGACATCGCTCTGTACGTGAAACGTAACCTGTGTTTATTACTCAGTCGTAGCTGGGCAATTGTACGGGTGATCTGTATGGGTAATTTGAACAATAAATAATTACTTGGCTGCTTAGTTATAGTGAATGATGAATATAAAGACAAAAAGGAACAACGCTGCATCAGTAAAATATCATCAGCATGCAATTTTTCATAGTACTTCTTAAATATAATCTTTTTATTTTTTTCCAACAAATTACTATTCAAATTATCCCATATTTCAAGAGAGTCGGTTATAATGAAGAGTTGTTTGACTTGTGCCAACCAATTAAACTTCGAATTGCCCGATTCATTCATAAGTTGGAATTGACGTTTGAAACATAGAAAGGGAAGGCGTCTTTCATTCATAGCTAATATTTTGCACAACCAATTATACGTCATTTTGAATATATTATATGCAAACTTTACACGTCCAGTCTCCAGTCTCATGACATAATCGGGAGTATTGGTTTGAACTTGCAGGACTCGTTTCAGGAAATAAATTTGAACTTTTTCCACGATGTCAACGTACCTCAGACCCCATACTGGTATACAACTAGATAGTGTGCTAAGTGCCAGCGATTCAAACATTTTTATTCTGGGATACCAAGTATCAATTTTTGCTTTAGCCATAATTGGCAAAACGGCCCCAACTGCATGCTTGCCTTTTTCGGTAGAAACAGAAGCCACCTCCCTAAACAGACAAGATGATGTGAGCGTGACACGTGATCATTTGAAATACACATAGATTCAAAAGTTTTGCATCACCTTCTTCGGATGCGAAGAAATTTTTTTGCGCTAACAATTTTTTGTTGGCTTGTTTATCAATGTTTACCATTTTACCAACAGATGTTTACAGTTTTTTTTGTAAGATAACATTTTTAGTGCGATAATTTTAACATTCAAGGCATTTGATTGTTACGATTTTAAGTGCAAACATGAATCGTCAAGTCATAAGTGAGATTGACCGTGCAAGAATAGTGGCTTTAGTTCAAGAAGGTCATTCTTAATGGTTCGTGGCAAACAGAGTTGGCGGTTGGCAAAGTGATGTGTCTCGTGTATGGAACCGGTATCTCCAGACCAATTCTTTTCGTGATAGACCTAGAAGCGGTAGAAGGCGTCTTACTAATCAGCGGCAGAACCGCTATATCCACTTAACTATCCGAAGAAACCCGACCATGGCAATACCAGCACTCCAAAGAGATATGATACATGCGTTGTGAGTTTAAGTATTGATCTCGACATTACGAAGACGAATACTTGCGACAGGTTTGAGGTGTCGCCGACCAATAAGAGTGCCCAGACTACAACCTGAGCACAGAGTTCGCCGACTACAGTGGGCTCAAGAACACGCGGCCTTGCCTGAAGAATTTTGGAATTCGGTGTTTTTCCGACGAGACAAGGATTTGTTTGGTACAAGATAGCCATCGAATACGTGCGTGGCGGGATCCAACGAGAGTTGCTCAGCTTGCCCATGCTCGCCCCGTGCCGCCCTTCAAAGAAGGAAGTGCTATGTTTTGGGCTGTATCATGTTAACCCTTTCGGTCCCATCGCCGCATTTATTCGTCAATTACTAAAAGTGCGTTGAGTCCCAGTGCCGTATATATGCGTTCAGGGTTATTTGGTCTTTTAGAACCATACCCGTATATATGCGGCGATATTAAATTTAGCCCCTTTACACGACACACTGCTGCATAAATATGTCACTGCGTGCTGGGCATTAATGACCAAAACCGTAAAAACACGGCAGGTAAAAATAGGGCGACATGTCGTATAGGCCCAATGCCGTATGTAGGTATGCGTCCCCATAAAATTCGTTATTGATGCACGTAGTGGGGGGTAACAAAACAAAATAAACACTCTATTTTTAGAAATTCCACTGTTTGCAGCCAAAGTAAAGTTCAGGCAAAAAAAAAGAAGCGAATCCAGGTATATGTGCACAAAATGTGGTGTTGGTCTCTGTGTACACCCGTGCTTTGAGGTGTACCATACTCAAGATAATTTCTAATTAGCATTTGTGTAATAATATATATATTTTTAATTTATATTAAACATCATTATATACGCTTTACGTAGTATTTTTAACTGACGCATATATACGTCAGTGGGACTGGTGGCTTGCAAAAAAACCTGGGATTCTGTGACATGCATAGGTTTTCAGATCTGGGATCGAAAGGGTTAAATGATCGCACAGAATTAATTCATGTGGAGAGAACGATGACTGGTGATAGGTATCTCAGAGAGAATCTACATCCTCACGTGAGACTATGGCGCGCAGCTGTTGGCAATTTCTTCGTTTTTATGGACGATAACGCTCGACTTCATCGGACCAGAGCTGTAAATGAGTATCTTGAAACTGAAGGGATCAATCGTTTGAACTGGCCTGCCCTATCTCCTGACATGAATCCTATAGAACATGCTTGTGACATGCTTGCCAGGGCAGTGGCAGCACGCAGAAATCCACCCAGGAGTGTACAAGGGCTTGTTCATGCGGCCCAAGAAGAATGGCGACATATTCCTCAACAGAATATCAATAATTTGGTAAACAGCATGGGCAGGCGACTTCAAGCTTGCATAAATTCTGGAGGTGAAAATACTTTTTATAAAAAGTTCTCATGCAGGTTCTCACTTAACCTTTTCTTTAAAAAGAATCAATTTGTATTTAATTTATTTAATTTCTAAGAATACTTTTTATGTTTAAGGCAAGTTTATTATTGGATAATAAAAACTTTTGACAAATATACACGTTTTTTTTTATTGAAACTAATTATTTGATTAATCCTCTGATCCATTTATAATGAACACATTTTTTTTCGGAGATTTAGGGTGATGCAAAACTTTTGAATCTATGTGTAGTTTGTCAAAATTAGGTACGTGTGGCTAGCGTCAAACACAAACACTCAATCGAAGTCATCCCATTTTTTCGACAAAACGCACCAACTAACTTTTATAAATATGTATATTGACGTAAGGGCGTCATTGGTATTGTACGTTACACTTGTTTCAATCACCAGATCAATATGGTCATAGAATCACTTCCTAAGCGACTCATTTTCACTACATAAACTGACCAGCACTGTTTGACAATAATATTACAAAATGTATTGACAATAAAATCAGAAAAATTGCTTAGCGTCGTTTTCTGATGTCCTAGGAGACCATAATTACTTGTTATCAAAGATGATGTAATTTTTAGAGACAACAGCTGCCAAGTTTTGCCGTGGGTAAACTCTGGAAAACTGCTTCAATCAGTAACCATTTGTAAATCAAAATTGCGCGTTTGTGATTTGGGTAAATTAAAACAAGGGAAATAGTCATGGAAATAAGCAAATTCATATTTGATTCGTTACCTAGAGTACGTTTCTCATGGGTTAAGAAAAAAATTAAAATGACAAGAGATGAAAAATATTGTTTTAACGAAGATTGTTTTTTTTTCAAAAAATAATTAGGTCTAGATTGCTTCTGCTGCTCCGTTTGAGAACGAAAGAAGAGGAAGACACAACAGGAAGAAAAACTCAATTACGGGCATTCGACCAAATACCTTATCATATAAGAACGCGAAAATATAAAATACAATCACTGAAAATTAAATCTATTCAAGCGGCAAATATGAACCGACTAAAATGTATATAGGTACTAGAATTGTGTATAGGTATATGTACACATATTATTATACAGAGTCATTTGTTTGTGGCACCAAATTATTAAATTTCCACGATACATCATCTTGAAGTGTCGTTTCAAGTCTCCAAAATGCCATTCTAATTAATTACAAATTAATTATGTTTATAAAACTAACGTCTACGTACAAATAAATAGTATATTAATATAAATTCACTCACGCCACTTTATCAACTAACTTCACAGAACCATCAAATAGAGATATCATATTAATAATACTTCTCTACCCTGAATTAACTACATTTCTCTATATCACAATCACTAACGCCAGTGGGACAACTTACCTCACTATACCAACAATAGTACATTGTTTACCGGGTAGGAAAAGCTTAACATTCCTGGACGACTGTGAAGATTGCTAGCAACACAGAGTCCAGGAATGTGGCTTTTCCTACGAGGTAAACATACTATTTTTCCGCAAATCGTTTAAAATTCGACAGATATTGATTGATTCCTAATAAAATTACTTGGGTTACTATGGAAACGTATTGAGGTTGAATTGTCAAACTTGACGCTTATAAATTTAATTGCTGGTGTTCTCGAAAGTAAAATGATAAGTGATGATGAAATTTCCCTTCCTGGGACTCCTCCAGAGCTGGTTGAGGCAGTGAATACTGCTTCATTAGAATTATTGCCAAAGAAATCAAGAGAAAAGTACGAAAATGCATACAGACGTTTTATGGATTATCGCATGAGTAAAAATACGAGTTCTTTCTCAGAAAATGTTGTAATGGCATACTTCCTAGACCTTTGTTTAAAGATGAAATCTTCAACATTATGGGCCAATTATTCAATGCTGAAGTCAACCCTTGCACTTAAACACAATGTAGATATATCTACATACTCAAAACTTCGTTCTTTATTGAAACGGCAAGCTCAAGGTTATAGGGCAAAGAAATCTAAGATTTTAACGAAGGAAGAAATTGAAAAATTTATCCAGGAAGCTCCAGTAAAGAAAATTTAATGATTAAGGTAATTTACAAGGTTTTAATTTCTATTTAGATTATAGCTTTATTTATTTTTTAGGTGGCTGTAATATTTGGTATTTCTGGGGCCTGTAGAATGGATGAGTTAGTCCGAATGACTGTACACGATATAGAAGACTTAGAATCTAAGCTTTTAATCAGCATACCTGATTCGAAAACCAACAAACCAAGATCATTTGTAATTAATTAGATCTACTTGAATGTTTATCGAAAGTATGTTTCGTTAAGACCAGAAAATATGAACAGTGACCGATTTTTCTTTAAATATCAAAGCGGAAAGGGTTGTAGACAAGTGGTAGGAATTCATCAATTTAGAAAAATGCCCAAAATAGTTGCTACTTATTTGAACTTGGTAAATCCGACAGAATATACTGGTCACTGCTTTCGTCGGTCTTCTGCAACAATATTGGTTGACTCTGGTGCCGACATAACTAGTTTAAAGAGGCATGGCGGATGGAAGTCATCAAACGTTGCTGAAGGATATATCGAAGAATCGCTTAACAATAAGGTTGAGGTGGCAAATAAAATTTTCACAGTACAAAATATTCAACAAAATGACCCTACCACCCTGCATGTTGTCTAAAATGTTTCTCATAGTTCTAAGAGTGTTCCTCCAATGTTCAATAATTGTACTAACTGTCAAATTACTGTAAATATAACAAATTGATCTTAAAAATGTATTCAGCAATGACTTGATGTTTTCAAAATATAAATTAATTCCTTATAAGCAATGTGTTTTCAATCATTTATGTAGAACACTAACAACTGTACGGAAATATCATTTCCTTACAGTGAGGAAATGACATTTCCTTACAGTAAGGAAGTACTGACTTTTTCTTCAAGAAATTTTGACAGGAATGTCAAAATTTCCTAGCGATTTGCGGAAAATAGATATTATACAACTATTTCCTTACAGCACAATCCACAGACAACGCTGCATGAAAACAATGCAAACTAACCGATCTCTTTGAAGACCATAAAATAGTTTGTCTAACAATTTTATAAAATATATTTTTCAACATTACTTTATTCTATTGTGATTGACAAAAATAACTATAGGTAGAGTTTGTTCAACCATCCTTTGCCGTTACGTCATAATCGGTGACGTATTCTGCTGTTTTACGTTTGTCTTATATTAGTTAGGCAATCCACTGACCTGTCAACAATAAAATTCAATATGGCAACACAGGGCAAACAAATGTGATTTAATTCCTTGTAGACCGTGGATTTTGGTATACATAAGTATTTATTTTGAAGAAAGGTGCTTTTATTTTGCTTTGGTAGGTATCTCTATACTAATAATATACAATAATAAGTTCAGTTTTATAAAATTTTTAAGCTGGGTATATCAATTTAGGACCAACTTTTGGTTGTGTACCTGTATAAGAAAATTATTTTTTTGTTAGTGGTTTTTAGACTATGAATAATTATTATTTAATATTTATGGGAAAGTACACACTGACTAAAACATATACAATATTATAATGAAAGTGAAACTTTTATGAAATTGCTGGCATTAAAATTTCACTTGCTTGAATTGGAAGATATCACCTGCAGTATTTAACTTTCATGCTTACGGATTTCAGGAGTGAAACACCTACTTCAAAATGCCAACAACTTGTATTGTTGTATCTGGTGCACAAAAATGAATTAAGTAAGAAGCGTAGAGAAATCTGGTTAACAGCAATCAATAGAGATGATATAACAGAATCAAATATTAGGCTGTATGTAGCAGGCATTTTGTTCAGTTTCAATCAATAACAATATTTATAAAAAAATAAGAAAAGTGATATATTCTAAATAAAAAATACTAATCAAATGAACAATATACTAAACACTTATAAAATATACTAAATTGAAGCAAAATATACTAATAAATTCGACTAAAAAGTCTTGAGCACTGTTTATGACTGAATAGACAATACAAAACTAACCTATCTGTCTAAATTGTTTGCCCTGCACGGCCATATTAGGTCACGTAATCTGGATTGCCTAATTATTATGTTAAGAATGGTTTTCGAAATATGACAACTGAACTGTCAAGAGTAACAAATGAAATTAACGTCGACATTAGTTGAGAAATACGTTAATGACGTCGTAATTCCGTCTTATCCATTTCATGAATGAGAGATGAAGATGGACAATGTATAACGTAACGGCAAAGGATGGCTGAACAAACTCTACCAAATTTTATGTACAAGACAACTTTTATTAGTGTAGGATTATCCTTAATAACAATCAAAGCCGAAAAGTACGGTTTCGGGGTTATGCGGGTAAGTGAATATTTAAAAGGGTTATGGTTTATTAAGGAGAATCGACGAAGAAGATGAATTTGATTCCTGGAGTCAGATAAGATTGGATCAAGCTGCTCCTTATAAATTTACTAATGTAGGAATCCAAAATCAAGATATTAAAACTGCAATGAAAAGTAATCTTGACTATACAGGGTGTCCCAGACTAATTTATCCAGGCTATATCTCTTAAAGGAATAGAGATTTTCGAATGGGACCAAAACTGATCTATTCCATTTTTAATACACTTTAATATGGCGTAGAAAAAAATCAATCCACAAATATTCATCCCTTAGTTACAGCCCCTAACTTTAAATATTTCAATAGCACCCTGTACATTTTTTTATAATTTCGGATGTGGCCTTCCATAGTCTATTCAACAAATTTTCCAAAAACAAAATCGGTTTCTTAAGTAAACAAGAAAATATCAGTTTATTTTTGTTAAATTAATAAAAAAGCCTTAAAGCTTTAAGGAACTATGGAATAAATGTAATAAGAATTGAATGAAAAAATAAATGAAAATAACAATTAACTAATTAATATTATTAACATTAAATGTTCGAATTGTAGTCCATTTGCTGCAACACACATTTCAAATCGTGCTAGAAGATTTCTTGTACATGTGGCTTCTATCTTTGCAGGAGTAATTTGTCGAAATGCTTGTTTTATATTTTCTTTTAATTCGTCTACATTTTGCGGTTTGGATTGATAACCAATATCTTTTATCACTCCCCAAAAGAAAGAGTCAAGAGATGACAAATCAGGAGAACGTGCCGCCCACATAATTTCTGGAGAGTTGTTTACTATCCAGTGGTTATCGAAATGATTTTGTAGGTAGTACTAACGATTCTCGCATTGTGTGAAGGAGCTCCGTCTTGTTGCCACGACATTTCTTGACGTTCATTAAGAGAAATATCTTCTACAAATCGGGAAGTATGTTTTCTAAAAAATCTAAATATCGAATACCTGTTAGAGTGCCGTTAAAAAAGTAAGAACCTACAATCTGAAAAAGATTTTCTTGAATATAAGAAAATTTTTTTAGGATAAACAAATCTGAAGTTTGAATAGAGTCAACCAAACAGAGGTGTTAAGTTAAAATTTCGGTTTGTTTAAAATTTCAAACAAGAGTTTGGTATCATTCAAACTAATTGTAGTGTTATATAAACATTCAGGTGATTAGATTTAAGGAAATTATATCTTCAATCCAAACTCCAAGCTGTTTACTTTAAACAATTAATATTTTAATATAAGCAATTAATTTCTTCAAAACGCTATGACCATCTCTTGTTTTGAAACTTGAGTTGTTTATTTTAAACAATAACAAGTTTAAATATGGAACAATACATTTTTTAAAACTCTTTTGTGCAAACTCGAGTTGTTTAGTTTAATTGATGTAAATCAAATAATCCTTTTATTATGTATTTTTATAATGAGTCTCTGTGCAGCATTGACAAAGTTCTACAAAACTAAAACCAAATTCGAAAAGTCTAGATTACTGAAAAGGTAATTTAAGTGAAAAGTCTTGCTATCTGTCCAAACATATTTATTGAAGAATTATATAACACAAACATAGAATCATTGATGACTACTACTTGTAAACACGTGTCGAAATATACAAAACTTAAAAAGTACCTACATACATAGAGACGAATTCAAGGATTAATCTATGTAGACAACTAACCCGGTTAGTTTTGTACTGGGATACTATGATTGCCACTCAAAACACAAATATATACATAGCAGCAAAACACTCCCTCAGGTGAGACACACATCCAGTAAATCCATAACTTGGCCACAGGTTAATGATAAGATGAGTAATGAGTAAATGTTCAATTTTAAAATATAACCGTTGTATGCATATACAATCCATACAAAACACCATAATATAAATAAATTGAACTTTTAACGGGTTTTGTCTCTGATCGTATGCATACAATACCTACGGTCCACGATATAAACACACCAAGTACCTAGACAAGGGCCGAGTAGTCTACTTACTTATTATCTGCAGTCCAACTACTACTATGACGAAACGAGAGGGGTGAGGTTTTCACGTTTCAATGCTCGTGATTGGGTGTTTAATTTCTTTAAAACAAAGAATTTAGAAATGTTTTTTAATTTCAAAGAAAAATATTCTTTGAACCAATTATATGCAACAATGTAGAATAACATTATGGCTTCTATACTTTCAAAGCAATGATTCATTATCTATAAGAATTTTATATTTTGATTTAAACAAATAATAATTACCATATTTGAAACAAATAAATGTGAACTTTAATTTCAACAATTCATAATCTATATTTAAACAATTCAAATTTCTTCATTCAACACCTATTGCTTTGAGTTAAACAACATTTTTGTTATTATTATAAAATTTTTATTAAATAAATGTAATTGTTCAATTCAAACCAACCGTTTTCAGCGTAAATGAATATTCTTTAAGTTAAATAATTGCAATATTTGGAAGAAAGTTATCCAAATAGTAATTGCAAACAATTTATAATTTCAATTCAAACAATTTGAATTCTTTAATTGAAGACTCAATTCTTTTGCATTTATTACAAATTGTTAATTCTAAACAGATCATTTTCAAACAAATACGTTTACTTCAACCAAACAATCCTTTTTCAGAGTAACACGGCCATTAAATAAACCGCACCACACATTCATACCCCAAATATTTTGAAATCTTGTGTCCATCATCCAATCTGGGCTCAAGGGAGACCAATAATTTGAATTTTGACGGTTGACTACACCATTATGTATTATGAAATCTAGCCTCATCGCTCAGGAGAAAATAAATAAGACATATTGAAATGTTATACACAATTACAACACTTATGATTATTACTGGTCTAATACTTTTATTCAAAACGTCCATAATAATAATTGTTGATCTGACAGGTCAAATCATGGCAACCTGAAGGGCATGTCCGAGACGTAAAATAACGGCAAAAGTTTTTCAAATATTGTGACTTTATTATAAGAGATTTTGTTGTGATTTTGGCATAAGCATTTTGGAAGATAATAATGTATTCCTCTACGAAGCTCAAATTTTGAAAAACAAAAGATAGTGTTTTAAAAATTGAATATAAAAAAATTCACAAAACGGAGTTTGTGGAGGCACGTATAATAGTATAATAGAAACATTTTTGTAATTGAAGCTTTTTCTTTAATGGATACATTTTTGTGAAAATGTGGAAAAACATAAAATGCCAAATCGACCAGAAATCTTCTGACACAATTCGATAAGTGTGTTGCAGCAGGTGGACTACAATTCGAACATCTAATGTAAATTATATTAATAAGTTAATTTTTATTACATTTATTTTCATAGTTCCTTGAAGCTTTAAGGCTTTTTTGAATAATTTAACAAAAATGAGAAATAAACTGATCTTTTCTTGATTAAACAAACAAAATGTGTTGAATAGACAATGGAAGACCACATCCAAAATTATAAAAAAATGTATAGATAGAGTGTTATTAAGAAATTTAAAGTTAGGGGTTGTAACTAAGGGATGAATATTTGGGGGATGATTTTTTTCTACGTCATATTAAAGTGTATTAAAAATGAAATGGATCAGTTGTTATCCCATTCGTTTAAAAGATATAGCCTGGACAAATTAGTATGGGACACCCTGTATAATACAGAGGTCACAAATTTGTTTTCGTCCGCACAACATTTTATAGAAATAATATTATTCAAACCAATGTTATTTCGGAAATAACGAAGGTCAGCAACACTCATATTGTTGTTTTAAAAAATGCATCATTCCATTTAGCTGAAATAATGAGTTCATCCAATGGCCTTTTCCATTGTTTATTGAAAATTCTTTAATTATTTATCATTTGCTATGAGTTAAAAATAAATGATTTTGATTAATTAGTATCTTATATAACCTTTCTTATCTCCTCTAGCGTACTATTGACGTATAAACAATACTGATGAGCCAAAACTTATTGATCTAAATGAAAGGGATGAGAAATTTATCAAGCAGCCTTCGAAAGTCAAGGAGTTGGATCACCCCATACAGTAAACATCAAAACGGCAGAAGTTCACACCCATCAAACTTAAACAATAAGTCTATAGCTGTTGTAATAATTATCAGCTGGAACAAAAGGCATATCTTAGGAAATATGAACAGAATCTCATCGGTCTTTTGTTAACAATTCATTCGAGTTAGATAATATGTTAAAGTTAAATTTCTAGAACCTTAGAGGGGATTGTTAGACACGGAGAGGTAATAATATAATAATAATCTTTATTTAATATTCGAGGTCCTAATACATTGTTGTAAATATCACATACAGTGTGGAAACCACTTATGGAATAAAATTCTTTAGGTCATTATTTTAGAAAATTATAAAAAATGCCGAGACACGTCAACTTTTGAATTGAGTTGTGCGTTATGTGAACATAAATGTAAATGTACATGGTGATTCACGCAAGTATGCCATAGTCGGTGTTGTTTTTTTTAATGAAACACCCTGTATATTTGCCTATTTTTGAAATCCTCTTAATGAACCGACTCCAACAAACTAAATAATGTATGGTCAATTATGAATTATACAGGGTGAAATTTTTATTTTTACAGTTATTAAACACATACATAAAATACCTGATGTATTTGATTTTAATACATTAAAATAAATGCTCAAAATGTTCTCCACCTAGTTGTTGGCAATAGCACAGTCTCCTATAGAACTCCTCCTTTACTTTGTTTAAAGTTTGAGGTGAAATATTCCGTATTTCTATAGTTATTCTGTCTTTGAGGTCTACAATGCTAGTTGGTTGTGTTGCATATACTTTGTTCGTGAGATAACCTCACAGAAAAAAATCTAACGGCGTAAGGTCTTTTGATCTAGCTGGCCACTCAATAGTACCTCTTCGTCCAATCCATTTATTGGGGAAGATTTCATCTAAATAAGTTCTTACCATTAAAGCATAATGGGGTGCCCGTCTTGCTGGAACCAAACATTTTCATTCGGTAAGCTGGGATCTATTGCGTTGGGATATAAGTTTACCAACGCAGAAATAATTTCATTTCTTAGCATATGTAAATATTTTTCAGCTGTCAAATTTCCATCTATAAATATAGGACTAATAATATGGTCGCCTATCATACCGGCCCAAACGTTCACCTTTTGAGGGTACTGAGTATGTGTCTCACGCATCCAATTAGGATTCTCTGCTGACCAATATCTACAGTTCTGTCGGTTTACCTCTCCATTCAATGTGAATGTTGATTCGTCAGAAAAAATAATGGCACCAAGAGCTATTTCTGTTCAGCTTATTCATCAATCTTTCGCAGAAATCCATTCTACGATCTGGATCGTCTTCTGTTAACTCCCGCACAAAAGTTAATTTGAAGGGGTGAAGTTTTCCTTTATGAAGGCATCTTAGAACAGTTGTATACTAACATTATTTTCACGGGCAATTTGACGTTTACTTGAAGTTGGATTCTCTTCGACACTTAACAAAATATCCACTTTCACATCATCTTCAACGAAGTGTGGTTTTCTTTTCAATGGTTTGACATGTCCAAGTTCTCTGAATTGTGCATGAGTTTTAGACACAGTACTTTGTGAAATATTGGGCAATTCGGGATACCTGTGATTAAATAAGTTTGCCACTTCAACTTGACTTCTGCGGTTAACCCCGTACCCAATCATCATTAAAATCTCAATTCGGTCTCAATTTTGTCTAATTATTGGCGTTTTGGGGCAATTTTTAGGTATTTATGATAAAATTCATGGGCGTAGCAGGTTTTGTTCAATATACAATACCAATATTTCAAGAGTAATAAATTATTAATTTTAAAATTTCACCCTGTATAATTCATAATTGACCATAGATTATTTAGTTTGCTGGAATCGGTTCATTAAGAGGATTTCAAAAATATGCAAGTATACAGGGTGTTTCATTAAAAAAAAACAACACCGACTATGGCATACTTGCGTGAATCACCCTGTACATTTAAATTTATGAATACATAACGCACAACCCAATTCAAAAGTTGACGTGTCTCGGCATTTTTTATAATTTTCTAAAATAATGACATAAAGAATTTTATTTCATAAGTGGTTTCCACACTGTATATTGTAGTCAGTATACGCACAAATTCAGCTAAATGAATAAAATAAAATAAAATCTTGATAACATTGGTAATAAAAGTAAGAAGTTCTATAGTTAAAATAAATTAAAATTAACACACAAAATTACAAATTTAATTTACGGATTGGAAATAAATTGTAGCAAATATTTTTTAAACTGAGGTAGAGAGGTAGGTACTCGTTTTAATTTCAGTAGGCAAAGCATATGAAAATAGATTTTGTTGCTATGGCTAGTTTTGCTTGTGGTATATAGAAATTATTAACAGAGCAAGTATTGTAGTTACGTATTTCATTATTATAGATGATAATATCATTGAAGTACTCAGGAAGTTTTTTATTTTTAGTTTTGTGAGCAAAAGTTAATCTTTATCTGACTGAAATCCAACTCAAAGTTGTCAGCTTACTATTTATCGGTGTGTATCTGTTACATCGAAGGATTATTCTCATTCTTCTATTCTGCAATTTTTGTAGTCTTTGTAAACAGTTATTATCCAATTTATAAAGTAATAATCCGCAGTAGTCAAAATGAGGTTGTACAATAGTTTTATAAACTTTTAATCTAAAGACTAAAGAAGAGAGATAGATTAAATTTAAAGCAATATTAACAAAAATCTCTAATGACTCATTGGTCAGCTTTGACATAATACGTATTCGAAGGATGCAAATGTACCTATTATAAGAGAATTTATAACTAAAAGGAGAGGCGAGAAAAATGTAGGTACCTAGTTTATAATAAAAGGCAATCACATTGTTGGTTTTGAAAGTAATATTTTTCCGATAGTAATGAAGATATTAATTCATTCAATTCCAACAAATTCAAATCATTTATTAATGGCTTTGATAAATTGTCTTGGTAGAATTACAGAAAGTGCAGATGGTCTGGAATTTTCATTCTTAGCCAACAACAAAAGCGAAGAAAAAAGAATTGCACTAATGATATCTGGCGTGATACTCCAAATTTGTTGAAAGCCATTGTGGTGGAAGTAAGGGTGAATAAATGACTGTTCGTTCACGGATAATAGGTTTTTGGTTTGGATTTTGGTATGAATCTCAATGGTGATAACCGAGTACGCTTCAAAGGCTCGCTAGTCAATTAGTCCTCTCATTTACGATGAAATTCTATTGGCTGATTATAAATTATACAAAATCAGGAGCTGAATTCCATGTGTTTGTGAGGATTCTCACAATGTTTCAATTAATTTTTATATTTTAACTTTTAAATTATTTTATGATATATGAGAGTAGCTAGGGCTTGTAATGTTATTTGATTTTGACTTAATGATCAAGGATACATTCTCAATTAGCTTCCCTGAAGATGTAAATAAATATTTACGAAAGCATGGAAATTCAAAAATATATTTTATGGTGGAATTCTGAGAACATCTCTAAGATCTATGAGCCGAGTTACAGGAAAAGCGATTCTAACCTCACCTGTACTTACAGATTCGTAAATATTTACGGGTTGAACATCTGTCACTGTAAGCAGTACAGGGGTGTGGTAAAGGGCGTTGTATTATTATTATCATTTTTCGTTTATTATTAGTTGAAAAGTTGTAGAGTTTTTAGTTTTTTTGCGATTTTCAAGTGATTATTAAGTTCTTAAGTTAACATCATTGACTTTAATATGAACGGACAATTAAATATTTTCGCCTGTATTCTGTTGGAAGAGGATGAGAATCGGTTTGTACATATTTTTTATGTTGTTAGATAGATAGATAGATAGATAGATAGTTTTATTGTGTCTAAGATAAATCTTTTCACAAAGGTTCGGTACAAAATATCAAGTGAGGAATTAACATAATTAGAGATACATTACGACATAGACATAGTTAATACAAAAATAAAAGTATAAAATATCTGTGTACTTGATGGTAATGTCAATCATTCACCATGTGCAAATGCTGGCAGCTTTATGATACTAAGATGAGCTAATTCAGTAAGTTCAAAAAATCCATTTTGTGTATTATTAGTATTAAGATAGTGTACTAGATCTTCAATATTATGAACATTGTCGAAAAAACTATTTTTTCTTAGAGGGCTGTAAATGGGACATTCAAAAAGCATATGATGTAATGACTCCAGGGAATCCATATCACAGACAGTGCAATTATCAGTGCTGTTGATTATATAAAAATTTCCTTTAAAAGACAATTTCAAAAATGTTTTACTACACGTTCTAAGTTGCGCTATTATTCTGGTTATATAGATGTGAGCGGGTATTTGCAAATAACTGTTATTTTCACCAACTAGTAAGTGTGAGTATAGTAAAGACTAACTAGAAGCAACCTTTTTGTTCATGTCGCTATCAAGCAGGCGTTTTCGCAATTTGTCTAGAATAAGTCTATCTAAACTGCGTACATTTGTACTTAAATAATTTTCCCATAGACACTCACATTGCACATAAATAAACAATTCTTTAAGTTGCGTCACCCAATTATACTTTGAATTATTATCAGATTCTAACTGAGCAAGTCGATTGAAGCAAATTTTTGAAAGTCTTGAAGAGTCCATTTCTTTCAGTTTGTTCATCCAAAGTAAGGCATGTTTGAAAACAACCATTGACAAATGAGCGGAACATGTTTCCAAGCGTACAATGTAATCTGGGGTATTCTTTGACAGACTTAGAAGTTTTTTGAAAAAGTTTACCTGTACGCGCTCTATAATATCAGTGTAACGTAGATCCCATATACCAATTCCAAAAGAAAGAGAAGATAAAATAATTGAATTGTATAAATTGATCCGCGATTCCCAAGTATTCATTTTTGATCGACACATTATATCCATTACTGCTCCAATAGCCCGATTAGCTTTGATTTTAGAATTCTTAGCCATGGTGCAAAACAAGGCTGTGGAGGAGAAATCAACACCCAAGTAGGTAAACTGCTTTACTGTTTCCAAACAGTATCCACTATAATGATGAATACACAATTCCCATATTTCCAGAAATCATATGAGAATCTAACGAAGACACTTGAAGGATCGATTTAATCCGTTTGATATGCCAGACAGGCATTTTAGACAAATGTTTCGGTTGGACAAAAATAGTGTTCAATTCTTAATTAATGATTTAAGACCTCTAGTAATCGAGAATAAATTAGGAATTCCCTTTGTACCGAAAGTAATAATAATTAATTCCCAGTCTTTTTACAATGCATTTAAATAATTACGCCTTCAATTGCGCCACTAGCTCTTCCCCCTTTTTCATTAAATAATTGGTATCTGAAGTAGGGTTTATATTATTTTTGCAAAAAATGTAATCATTTTCCATGAATTGTAAGTATAACTCTAATTGCTCTGGAGGCATATTTTTGGTCCTTTTTTTACAACTTGTGTTCCACAAAATACGTATATTTAAATAAATAAATAAATGTTGAATATATTATTTCAGTAGTTTACTTATGCCGTTCTTTTATTACAAATTGCAAAAATATCAATTAGTATTAAGGTGTACCAGGGGCCGATTCCACAAAAACACAAGTTTGTAAGTAACAAGTAGATTTTAATAAGTTTGGCAAAATATGTAATTACTCGCGTTTTATAGAACGACAAGTGTACTCTTGTAATAACAGGCAATTTTTCACAATTTCACAAGTAAAGTACTTGTTATTTACTATAAATTTACCTGTTATTAACTAGTGTAGTCAACAAAATTGCATCTGAAACTTGCTATCTACTAAAGTTCTTTTACCTAACTTAAAAGGTAGATAGCTGACAAGTTTTAAATACACATAGATTATAGTTGCAGCAAAATGTGGTCTATCTTCGTCAGAAAATGAAAATGAAGAGATTATACGTATATGTAGTAGGAGAGTGTTTAGGCCTAGAATTAATTCTATGTTCCACTCGTTATTCGAGTTTGATGAACGTTTCCGAATGACTTCTCTCCAAATGGAACAGCTTCGAATGAATATTGGACATATGCTTCTTCATTCAACTCATCGGTCTCACGCACTATCCACAAAAATACAGATTTGTATAGCATTACACTGGTTAGGTAATGGAGAGCAATACCATGTCATATCAGATACACATGGTTAGTAAGGCAAGTGTCTGCAGATGTGTTAGAAAGTTTGTGTATGCAGTTAACCAAATTAAATTTCCCCAATGCGTTAGTTGGCCTGACAATATTTTAAAAGTTTCTGCAGGATTTTTTGCTATAGCAAGATTCTCCCAAGTTATTGGATGTGTCGATGGGACATTAGTAAAAATAGATGCTTCAACCGGAAATGAGCCTGCATTTGTTGATCGTAATGGAAACCACTTCATCAATTGTCTGATTGTTGGCGGACCAAATTTGGAAATACATTAAGCTAGTGCTAATTGGCCAGGAAGCGTGCATAATGCTCGAGTTTTAAGAAACAGTACCTACTCTTTTTCAAAGAAGTAAAGTTGAAGTTGAAGTAAACATAGATGTAGCAAGTGCTGCCTATAAGTTCTTTCTCTTCTTGTCTATAACAAGTGTTACAGACAATTTTAACTTGTTGCGAAAAAGTTTTGTGATTGTTTATGAAATGCCTGTGCGTAACAACTTGTGAAAACAAGTGGTTGTTACTCACAATTATTTTCAACAACACTTGTACCTTTGTGAATCGGTACACACAGCTGTTATATACTTTTAATGGTTTTGAGGTTAGAATTTTGACATTATAAACAGAAGTGAAGTTGAAACCTATAAGGTGAAGATCTGTTACTATGACTCTTAGGGCCAGTTGTATGTAACGTAGTTAACCAATTGATCAACTGAGCCAGGTTCATATGTTGACCATACTACTACTACTACTAAATGTGCAGGAGAGCCTTGTCCTGGACAACTCAAGCCAAGGTTCCGACACTGAGGCCACTGGCGGGCCCATTGTGCCAATCCTGCTACCTAGTCATCCATGAAGCCGAGCCCTTCAATAAAGGCCGCAACCTTTTTCAGTGGATGCCTGCTTGTGTCTCCAGGAGCCATGACAGTGACTCCGAAGATTCGCCTGCGTGATACAGCCCAGTGTGGACACTCTAAGAGAACATGAACTGACGTTTCATCAGTCATGCCGCAACCCCTACATAGGGAACTTTCCTCTACTCCTAGATTGTAGAGGTGCTTCCTCATACAGCAGTGCCCTGTTAGGAGTCCTGCTATCTTCCTTAGTCTACTCCTTGGTAGTTCAGTGGCTGCCCTGGCGTGTCCATCAGTCCATCCCTTCAGTAGAAGTTTGGATTGTCTAGGACCCTGCAGAGCGTTCCAATGAGCGAGGTGCTGATTCCTCAGCCACTTCTTCGTCTCCTTGCGTATTCTTTGTTTTGTTAGGCCCAGGGTCGGGCCCGGGCCGCAGAAAGGAGCTGCCGCCCCTTCCGCAGCCAGTGCATGCTGACCATAGTCAAATCAATCAATCGTTGTACGAAAGATGTTTGTGTTGTGATCAGTTGAACCACAGTCAAATTAATATTTTTATGTTGGTTATCCGAATCTCTAGTAACACTCGAGCATTTTATCAATATTGTTGGTACTAACTTGAAAAATCGTCACAGTTTTTGTATACTGTGAAATCGTTAATCAATGACAGTCAATGATCAAAAGCGTGCTTGGCGTTAAATATCATTTTGTGTGTTCTCTTGGAAGTGAAAATATGGCAGATGAAGATAACAAGCGTAGGTACTCCAAATTTCAGTGCATCTGAAGAATCGACGCTGATTTCTCTAGTTGCTAAGTATAAATAGAGTATAAGAAAACGGATGCAGAAAGTTCTCGGCATAAGACAAATTTGTGGCTTCAGTTGGCTGAAGAATTTAATTTTATCAGTTCAACTACACACCGAACAAGTGACGTGCTGTTGAATGAATATAGTAATATTAAAAAAAGAGTCAAGAAAAAGTATGCTGACGAAAAATGTTATGCTCAAGGCACTGGCGGTGGTCCATATAAAAAAAATTAAATTGCAGTGCCTTTTGATATTCTGAATCTATCAAAAAACTCATTTTCCGTCCACTCTTCAAAATGATTTTTTCTTGCTCGAAATATGCGAGCGTTTCTCCATAAACCAAAAACCCAGCATAAAATCTCAATAAGGAATAAAAGTTGTATACAAATAAGTAAATAAACCTTCTTCTACTTCTCTTATCATTTCTAGAAAATCCTCATCATCCGTTAACTCTTCAAAATAATCCACGTTTTCCATTGTAAACAATAAAAAGTTGTGAAATTATAGTATATGACAGTCATTTATAAGGTATGTCACATCAGAATTTCACGTTTACTCCATGAACTTTAGTTAAACCACCATTTTTGGTGGTTCAGTGAATTGCATAGTTAACTCATGAGTTAACCAAAATAATTCTTGACTACGCTTCGTACAACACTCTAATAGCTGTGATCATGGGTTAACCATAGACATTAGGTTAACTATGCTTCATACTGATACCCTTACTGATTTGGTTCCAGAATAGCAAAACAAATCTGTAAAGGTTCAAGTTACAGATCCTATATTTTACAGATCCTGTAGCTTATAGGTAAATTCTCAGAATCCCAACATTAGTCACAGAAAATCATGAGCCAACAAATGAAAATTAAATAGTAATTAATGTTGGTGAGAGTTTTGAAGAAAAAAAAACTTTGTAAATTAGTATCCAATTTGTCCAAATAATACCTATATTAAATCTAAATTTACGAACATCCACCCATTGCGTCCCCTAAATTCTTAATTTTCAAGTAAAATGTTATTGATAAAAAAACCAGAACACTGTATCATGGCACAGGGCTTCCTGCATTTCCCCGGTAAATATTTACCCAAGTAAAAGCGATTTAGAGCCGTCATAATGCTCATTTTCATAATTGTGCTTTTGTTTCGGAATGATAACGAGCAGCTGTGACAACTGAAAATTAAGAATGATCTCACCGTTATTCATCAACACATATTTTTTTCGTTTTTAGTTTATTATTTCATAGAGAAAATCAAAAAGGGTAAGCAAGATGGATCGGTTGAATGTTATTATTAATTGGAAGGTGATGAGGTGGAAAATGACGTTATTAATTTTTGTTAGTTTGTTGAAAGGAATTTGAGTATTTCTGGAATATTGTAAGTGGTTCATTATTCTTATAGGACAGGCAAGTTAAGGTAGGGGAAAAAATCGGGCTCTAAATGCAATCGTGAAGCTGGAAGGGTTGGGAAATGGTGAATGACGACGTGAATAGTGTTAAAAAAGTTGTAGATAATCAAAAATCCACAGCTTTTGTTCTGAACAGCTTTATGTATCCACAAAATTTTCGAGGCGTATATACAAAAATCGATTTTTCCTACGACCACATAGGAAAGTGACATATATCGCACTGACTAGTTCTATGGAAAGTGACCTTTATTCATACGCGTACGGAAAAAAATCTTATCCGTACGTGTGCGGATAAAAAAGCTGTCAAATTGAATGTTGAAATGCTAGTCTTTTTACTTCGCAAATTAATATGTATATGTGAAATGCTTATTTCCTAAGTTGATTTGTCCATATAATAATATAATATAATCTATTTATTTCATTTAAAATTAAAAAAAAAATACCGAGCCCGGACTCGAACCACCTACTGCTTGTCAAAAATCGAGCCCACGAATGCCTAGACCGCTCGGCCATCCCACTGTTGAACTGTTGTAGCTTATGGTTCTTGTCGAAGATACTAATAAGCGCTAAGGAAATATACAAAACAGTTTATTTATTCTCCAAAATAAAATGTGTTTATATCGACATTTATTGGACTTTCATGTTATTAAAACAATAAATATCCGTTTTCAATTATTTGAACAATGAATCCTTAAAATAGCTAGTTAATACTTTCAATCTCCTACAGGTAGGCAACAAGTTAAATATTAATTCTAACTTTTTTATAAAGGTACTTTTTTCCATTGCATAAAAATCACAATTTTCTGGGCCAATTTCAAAGGTAAGTAATCAAAACCATATAAAGTATTTACAAATACACATATGTAAAACCTCTCACATCTACATAAAAAAGCAAGATTATACATGCCTAATTTGGTAAAAGTATATCGCGTGGTCGTAGGAAAAATAGTGTACATAACTTGTGCGAAAGTGATTTTTCACACTCGTGGGATTGTCTCACTCGGCTGCGCTCGTGAGACAATACTTCCCACTCGTGTGAAAAATGTCACTTTCCGCACACGTTACGTAATATACCTACTATTTCCGTTTATAAAATTTGTTAAAGTTAAATGTAAAATCGAATGAAAAATCCTATGATCTAAAGGCACATTTAATAAAGAGAATACAATGCAAAGTCTTACCACCTGAGTGTTAGAAGCTAACCACACACATTGTCAAAGTTTATATAAGATCTTTTATGATCGTAATTCAATGAGCCCTTTTCAAAACAAAGTAGGACCAAGCCATGAAAAGGATAATTCAATCGAAGCTAAATGGGTCCATAAAACGATTGGCAATGTTTACGACGTTCTTATACAGTTCTCCCAACACCAAAAACTGCAATACATAAAGGTTCGTGAAAAATATCGGTAATAAAACTGGTCAAGAGTTGGATACAGCTGTATACTACATAAATTGTCTTAAAAAATGATAGGATTGAAAAGTAAATTCATTTAAAACGACATATTGGTCTGGCAGACTTTATCCCTTATTATTCACACTGTGTTAACCTCAACGAGGTAAAAGAGAAAGGAGAGAACATAACGGTATAAAGAATCATCGACCAGAGTGGCTTCTGAATATGGGCGTCTTCCGTAAACAAACCAGAGGCGTACATTAAATTATTCAATTAGAGGAAACAAAAAACTCTCATATGCATCTTTTTAAGGTTGTTAGAGAATTGAGACCAGATTTTCATACCTTCAAAAATTTTATAACACTATTGTACAACTCAATATCAACTTAAATTTATACTAATACTTATAAATAACCTTTCTAATACTGAAAACAATGTTTTATTATCGTGGTTTTTCAATTTGACACATTTCAGTATATTAAGGTTATCTATGTTGACACCACAGCATGTTGACACAAGAATTGATGACTAATGTCACTAATAGTTAGGGAGGTGAGGTCGCTAAATGGCGACATTCTCGAGCGCCGTCAAGACCTATCAAAATCGAAAGATAGAGTAATTTCGAAAAGAAAAGATCGTATGGTAAAAACCAATTTATCGGTCGGTATGGCGTGTACGGTTTTTCAAAAATGTAAAAAAAACAGTTACTTGGGCATTCTCGAGCGCGTCAGATATGCCCCAAGTGCCTCTGATAACAACGGTATATTAATCTGCCGGTTTGCGTGGTGGGGGTAGGCATAGCAAGTAGTCAGAAATCCGAAAAAAAAATTCATTCGTCAGATTTCCGGATGGGGTGTTAAGTAGGCCCCAAGGAAGCTCCCTTAAAAAAAAACTGACGATCTTGGCGTGACGATAAGTTACGACAAATTTTTGAAAATGCAAAAAAAAGTTCTTTTAGAATACTCGAGCGCGTCAGATTTTCATAGGTAAGGTTTATCTCGGTATCCTCAAAGCATATTTCCTTCATCTGACAAAAATGTTCGTATGGGTTCTCTTAATCTGACCGAAAAAGGTTTTTTTATTTCTTGACGGCATATTTCTGTGAAGCGCTCAGTCTGTATTACATGTTTGTGGCACATTCCTCTTTTTTGCTTCAATTCTTCACTTCGTTTTGCTCACGGTACGTCCAAAAAACAATTTGAGGATCAACAGGCTATTGAATAATATAAATAAATAAAACTGTACATGTTAATAATACTTTTGTATACAGATACGCGTAACTTTTTCCGAGTCCACGAAAATTGTCGAGAAGCTTTAGAAAAAAAAATTTAGATATAATGAAAGTTACATAATTATTTAATCATCGTTGTTCCATATCAATTTTTAAAAAACCTCCGTTTTCGAGATATACTCAAAAAAGGGGAGTTTAAGTTTTCATGATGCTTAAAGTCCAAAAGTTTTAACTTTGGACAAACATGTAAAGAGACCTTTTTTGTGTAAAATAAAATAACCTTTTTTTATTTAAACTTTTTTTTGTAAAATGTACAGAGACCTAATTTATGGGATAGTTCGAACGAAGAATATAAACATGGGGACTTACGGCAAAAATCCTGGGATGATATAGGAACAATAGTAATTTATGAATCAATAGGATGTACCCATATCCTTCTCTTTTTTTTGACTTTTTTTTTAAATGTAATATACAGCAATGGCAACAGCGCTAGATGTTTCTCCTTGCTTGTTTCTTTTGTTACTACTGTCTGTCAACGATTGTACGCCCCATGTGAAAGTGAAACCACGCGTACACATACGCGTAACATTTACTACGCGCGCGTACCATACGCGTCCATCTGAAACAGGACTAATGTATCTCTCATATATTCAACTGCCACGCTCGAGAATTCCCGAAAAATCCCCTATTCGCTACTGATTTGAAGTCGAATGTCAATTTTACAATATGGCGCTTGTTTTGGCAACAAGCTTACTGCAACTTCAAGTGGATTATTCTTACGTGAAACAGACTCTACCTACATTTTTACAGGCAATTAATTATTCTAGGAAACGCCGAAGTATACATAATGCTGGCACTTTTGATCGGCTTAGCCACAGTAGTGATCGGTTGCTGGTTATCAGACAACTGCTGGTCGCCCGAGCCCGAAAATCAAGTGATGACGGTCGCTTGACCCAAATTTAAGCCGGCTTTGAAGCCGCTGCCCATTCTTCCACAGAGCGAATCATCATCCTCAACGTCACCATCTCCGGAGTCACCACAATCTCCGGTAACACCAAGGCAGTTGAGCCCAGAAAGCAATTGGCCCTTAGTAGAGGTAAGGTTTTAATAATAGCCTAATAGCTATCTGTCTAAGTGTACAAATGTTACCAAAAAACCTACCTATAGCATGCATGACCAACATTGTCATCTGAATCATTCTTAGAAGAAGCCTAGAAGATAACAAAACAGCAGATCATATACTTTGTACATGCTCAGGTTTATTTTTGACAAGGTCTTTCCTTTCCAAGTCACAATGGAGTGCTAAATTACGATAAATAGCCACTCATCGTGAACCTAACTGTAAAAGTTGCATAATTATCTAAAACTGACAGTGATTTTGTTAATATTTATGTTGTCAAGTCACTTTTTTTCCATAGAAATTTTAGATGGCTTGTTACGAAAGGTCACCCAAAGGATAAGTGAAAATATTTCTTAGTGTAGACACTTCAAGAAATAATACTGTTTACTCAGCGTTTCATTGTAATTTATCCAATTTTTATTTTCCAGTATTCTCTCTGGCTCGAGCCTTTTGAAGCTTATTTATGTGACTAGATTATTTTATGGAAGGCTCGTTCACTTTCATAATTTTGAGATTCCTAGTCGCCAAGCACTTGAAGCTTTCATTATACAGTGTGGAAGCCACTTATGGAATAAAATTCTTTGTCATTATTTTAGAAAATTATAAAAATGCCGAGACACGTCCACTTTTGAATTGAGTTGTGCGTTATGTGTGTTGGAGCTAGTGTTTTTTCTAGTCTCCTTAATATTCATTTTATAGTTTATCAAGGTTATATTGATTATATGTAATATGTTAGATAAAAAGTCAGTTAATGAAGGAAAGCTGTCAATTATTTATTGTCCTAAATTAAGGAAGACGAAATAGTATCAACTGAAAATTTTCCATACAGAGAAGCAGTTGGTGCTCTTCTATACTTAATGACAGGAACAAGACCCGACTTGGCTTATGCAGTAGGCATAGCTTCAAGAAATCTTGAAAACCCCACGAAAGAAGATGTTATCAGAGTTAAAAGAATTTTCCGATACATTAAAGGAACCCTTCATTTTGGACTGAAGTATGTGGCAGGCACTGGAAGATTTTTGGAAGCCTTTAGCGATGCAGATCATGCTGGTGATTTAACAACCGGTCGTTCTACTACTGGGGTTATCTGCATGTATGCTTCTTCTGCTGTATCTTGGATGAGTCAACGTCAACCTTCTGTAGCCATATCAACTACTGAGGCTGAGATAGTCGCTGCGAGCGAAGCCGCAAAAGAAGTTGTGTGGTTAAGGAGACTCTATGAAGAAATCCTCGAGCTAAATGAGACTCCTTCAGTGATGGTAGATAATGAAGCCGCAATCAAGCTAGCTCAGAATCCAGAATTCCATCGAAGAACGAAGCATATTAGAACGAGACACTTCTTCGTGCGAGAAATGGTGTGTGATGAGATGCTAGATATCAAGAAGATATCCACTACATTGCAAGTAGCTGATGCTTTGACGAAACCTATATTTAGACCCCGTTTAGAAAAGCTTCGAGATAGTATGGGATTAGTCAAACTATCAAATGAGGGAAGGTGTTGGAGCTAGTGTTTTTTCTAGTCTCCTTAATATTCATTTTATAGTTTATCAAGGTTATATTGATTATATGTAATATGTTAGATAAGAGTCAGTTAATAAAATATATTAATGAAGGAAAGCTGTCAATAATTTATTGTCCTAAATTAGTAATATATATGATAAGAATCACCGTTTAATATCAATAATGTGAACATAAATGTAAATGTACAGGGTTATTCACGCAAGTATGCCATAGTCGGTGATGTTTTTTTTTATGAAACACCCTGTATATTTGCATTTTTTTGAAATCCTTTTAATGAACCGATTCCAACAAACTAAATAATGTATGGTCAATTATGAATTATACAGGGTGAGATTTTAAAATTAATAATTTATATTACACTTGAAATATTGGTACTTTTTTAAATTAGCTAAATATGGATTTATCGAAAATCTAAACTAACTAATTATTAGACGTATTTGTATATTAAACAAAACCTGCTAGGCCCATGAATTTTATCATAAATACCCAAAAATTGCCTAAAAACGCCAATAATTAGACAAAATCGGTAAATAGTGGATTGTTTTCTATTCTGTCAGTTGTTGATGTGTTGACAGTTTATACTGAAAAAGTAAAATCTTTGTCAAATACCCTTTCCTTGTCGACATAACAATGGAATATTTAACTGAGACTCACCGAATTGAGATTATAATGATGATCGGTACGGGGATAACTGCAGAAGTCAAGTTGAAGTGGAAAACTTATTAAATAAGCCTAATATTTCACAAAGTACTTGTGTCTAAAATTCATGCACAATTCAGAGAACTTGGACATGTCAAATCATTGAAAAGAAAACCACACTTCGTTGAAGATGATGTGAAAGTGGATATTTTGTTAAGTGTCGAAGAGAATCCAGCTTCAAGTACACGTCAAATTGCCCGTGAAAATAATGTTAGTCATACAACTGTTCTAAGATGTCTTCATAAAGAAAAACTTCATCCCTACAAATTACCTTTTGTGCAGGAGTTAACAGAAGACGATCCAGATCGTAGAATGAATTTCTGCGAAAGATTGATGAATAAGCTGAACAGAAATGAGATAGCTCTTGGTACCATTCTTTTTTCTGACGAATCAACATTCACATTGAATGAAGAGGTAAACCGACAGAACTGTAGATATTGGTCAGCTGAGAATCCTAATTGGATGCGTGAGACACATACTCAGTACCCTCAAAAGGTGAACGTTTGGGCCGGTATCATAGGCGAGCATATTATTGGTCCTATATTTATAGATGGAAATTTGACAGCTGAAAAATATTTAAATATGCTTAGAAATGAAGTTATTCCTGCGTTGGCAAACTTATATCCCAACACAATAGATCCTAGCTTGCCGAATGAAAATGTTTGGTTCCAGCAAGACGGGGCAACACCCTATTATGCTTTAATGGTAAGAACTTATTTAGATGAAATCTTCCTCAATAAACGGATTGGACGAAGAGGTGCTATTGAGTGGCCAATATGCAAATATACAGGGTGTTTCATTAAAAAAAA
>CAJUYG010000049.1:257442-328103 GCA_910591675.1 Galerucella calmariensis | reverse complement strand
TTGTAAATATATTATATAAAGACTGATTCAACGTTTAACGATTAAACTATAATAACTAAAAACATATACGTTTATTATTCATTTATGTGAGAATTAAATAATGAAAGGGATTACAAACAATTAATTCATTATTTTTTTTTATTATATAGTTTTTTTCCCTCATAATATGTATTGATTATATTAGGCTTTACAGTGATTCTTGAAGATGAAACTTTTCATCGTCCATACTATCAGAGAACTTCAAGTGTAAGAATTGGGGATAAATATTTTGGGGGTATGAGTAATAATTATAAATTATCCTGTGAATTTTGTATAGTAGTTCAGTGTGTTCACCAAAAATTCTTAAATTTGAGTGACATATGATGGCATTATTTTCACCAAAATGAGTTTCAAATTTATATTATTACGTGAGCTTCGGGGCTGGCTCATGAACTAAAACAAACTCCGCAAATTTCTGAGGGGAGTATACTACATGAATTAAACTTTCATTTGTGTAATAAGTGCAAACATGTGACCCATTAATACACATTAGAATTGAAATAAGTTGTGCAGCTTCCTGTTTCACTCAAAATATTACACTACAATCACTTTCACTATATTTTTAAAAATATAAATGCAATTTTTTCTGTCTGTTATTCAATTGAGCAAAGATACTTTTTAAATAAATTATCAACATTATATGCCGTAAGCCTTAAAAAACAAAGTATTGTCTTTTTGGAAAACAATGAAATCAAAATAGTATAAAAAACAATAAAATTTTAATATTAAAGGGTCTGAAATTGCAAATTGCCGTCATTGTATTTATTTTGAGTACTGTCATTTATTTAAGAAATTTAAGAAATGTTTGGTGATACAATACCATGGGTTAGATATATAGCTACTACGGCCTAAAATTATTCTTTCATTGGCGTACACAAAAGTGACATGACATGAAGATTCACTCAACCTAATCATTATCACTTAACAAGTAACAACTGAAAAGATGGTTAATGATTGAAATCCATTGCTTTGACTATATTTTTGATTCTAAGATATAGTGAGGTACCCATGTTTCATCTATAGTTTCACTATAGTGTTGCCAACCTCTGAAAAATCACTCATCTGTCAATCCGCCCTCATTGTATCAATAACATGTCATGTCACTATTGTATACAGGGTGTCCCACGACGATTAAGACAAGTAATATATCAGAATAGAGTACACGCATATTTCATATTTTGCTTGGATATTAATTTATAATAGTAGATATGATATCAAAAATTACTAATGATAGGAAATATACCAGTTTCCATTGGAATTACTCCCAAATTTTAAAATAAAATTCAAATTTCAATGCACTTTCCGACCACAACCCGAGGATTTCCGAACGATGTCATATCTCTTGTGTTTACTTATGTCAATATGTCCGGTATTGCATTAGGTTATGTGTAGTTGGGTGTTTATATTGTATTTTAATCAACTATTAATTTCTTCATCGACGTAAAAATATCATTTAATATGTTTGTTTGAGACCATTACGTGTTTGTGTGTGCTTTTTTTTTATTTCTAAAAGTCAACGTAAAGTGGAAAGTGGTCATAAATATTCGATATTTCCGAGGATATTTCAAACCTTTTGGAAGAATATATTTTATTTACTAGTTCAGTGTTCAGTGACGATTCTTTCATATTTTGTGAGTAAAGATATGGCTAGCGAAGGTTTTGTAAAAGCACAAACTGATAACATAACAGCTGCTTTAATGCAGAGGAAATAAGAGGAGTTAAATCATTATCGTAAGTACGATTTAAACTATGTTTTATTTATATAATATATACCAACCATATTTCGATGTGTGGTCGTAAGGAAATGATGTTTTCATGGTTGATTCCTAGACATATAGCTACATAACCTCAAACTATTTAAGAATAGAAATTACCAGCATAGAAGTAGGTACCCTTCTCTTAAGTGTATTTTTGCTTGCGCCACCAGGTAAAGTAACAAATATTTTGTCTGGAGTTTTAATAGACGTTGATTTACACACTGGAACAATGCAATACTTGGAATACAAAGGTTTTTTTTTCGGCTTTATCCATTTTTAAAGCTTTCAGAAACAAATTAGGTCACAAGAACTCAGAGCGTGATACACGAATAAGAACGTAAACAAGTGACGTCACACCATGGGGCAGCCATCTTTATGACGTAAAGCGCGTTTTGGCGGACTTTCAAATTTTATGATTTTTAAAGTCGTTTTAAAAGTAAAGTTTATATTTTTTCCAAAAATAGGCATGCAAGGTGTTAGGAGACCTAATAAAGCGTCAATTCCCACCAATAGCAAAATTTATGCTTGTACCCTATTGGGCAGTAGTAGATAATTATAATTTTGGGGGTGTAAATTAAAGCAAATGTTGCATCTCTTCTTGTTATTGTGTTACCTAATGAGATATTTGTTTTTGGTCACGTCACGTCGCATTCAAAATTATTAATGGGACAACCTGTATATTTGTGCCTTTCTATGTTCCTCCCGATAAAACAATTCCAACTAACTAGCACACTTGAGGTCTAAAGTGAATAATTCAAGAGCTACAGATACTTAAAGGATTGTAAGTTGAAAAATTCATAATTGAATCAATCCCCTGTAATTCACGGCAATCTTACATTCGTACGTAAAATGATTGAGACAAACCAATATTCTATAAGGCAGTGGTTACAACTTAACCACTCAGCTGAGTGGTAAAAAGCAAGGTAACCACTTTATCGGATTTCGAATTCTATAACACCAAAAGTGTTTAGTTTTTTAACCATTCTAACCTCCAAAATGTGGTTGTGTTTTAATCACTCTCGCTTTTCATTGTCAAAGTGATTATAGTGAGTGAAAACTGAAAAGCAGTGAAAAGTATACGAAGATGTTGATGACGACAACGACCTAGAAAACAATGACCCCCCCATCGTCGTTAGGCTATTTGAAATGTTTTTTGGAATGAGATAAATTATTTAATTTTTAAATCGTGACATACTGACTGTCGGAAGAAACACAAGGAAAATACTGATCGCACGCCATTTTTAAGTTACTGTTGATTATTCTGTTGTGAATATTACATTAAAAACTATTAACATTGATTGAGAGCACAACTTTAATAAGCAAACAACAAATTGTTAAATAGAAAGCAAACAAATATTAACATTAATAAACATTTCACAAACTAAACAGTGTTCACTATTGAAAATAATTATCTAATAGCTAATGTAGTCTTGAAAAAAAACAATAGTCAGTATTCGGAGTCTGAGAACATGTGCCCGCATAACATAACCCCATCTAATTTGCAATTTGACGTTAATGCATTTCGGCGCAAGTTCTGTCAAAAACGCCAGAATCGGCTAATTTCGCATAATACATTCAAACTACGTTAATCACGGTGATTAAGCGTACGAAGTTTAATAACCGTGGTTGATTTTGGTTTTATAGAATCCTAAACATAGATGGCGTGACTAGACGAGTGATTAAAACACTACACTAATCACTCTTTTAACCACTTTATTATAGAATCAGGCCAATTGTCTTATTGGCACTTATGTCATTATCATGGCAAACTTGACATTAGGCAGTCTTTTTTATAAGATTTGCTATGCTACTTTTTAATCGATATTTAATAGGTAAACAAGTTTTTGTGGAAAAAACACAGTTTTATGTGATTTTACTCCATGATATACCAGGTCATTCCCTTATTAACTTTCAAGTATGATTGAAAATTATAATATTGGTTTGTCTTAATCATTACATACGAATGTAAGATTGCCGAAAATTACAGGGGACTCAATTATGAATTTTTTAACTCCTTTAAGTACCTGTAGTTCTTGAATTAATCACCTTAGATCCCATGTGTGCTAGTTGGTTGGAGTTGTTTTATCGGGAGGAACATAGAAAGGCACAAATATACAGGCTGTCCCATTAATAATTTTGAATGCGACGTCATGTGACCAAAAACAAATAACTCATTGGGTGACACAATAACAAGAAAAGATGCAACATTTGCTCTTATTTACATCCCCATAATTATAATGATCAACTATTGCCCAATGCTGATATTTTACTTGTTTCAATAGTAGTGGGACACCCTGTATGTTTGGAAATTATATTTATAGTTTAATTTATGTTTAGTATTCGTCGATGAAGTATTTGCCTTCTCGAGACTTGATAAATTGTGATTTTTTTTGGATTTCGAATATTTTAGGGGAGTTAATAAATTTGCTCAATTTTAATATAATTATAGTTTAGAAAAGTTGAGGTTTTTTTTTGAAAAATGAGAGAATTAATAATATTATTTTTCATCTACTAATTAGAATAATGTTTAATAATTTTTGTAACCAGCTTTATGCATAGATATAACGAAATAGACTTTATTAATACTTGTTCGATGACTTTCAAAAAAAACGAAGTAACGAAATTTTATTACGGTATTATTTTTTGACATTTCTAAAAACCAATAGACTTAGTTTCAACAATTTGCAGTCATATTTTATTCATCAGCAATCACAACTGGCAGTTAAATTCAGTCAAAAGTTTTTGAAAATATCTATAAAAATAGCTTCGACTGAAAATGGATTCAAGAACACTATGGTGAGCAGTTTGTTTATCTGAAGAAAAATTACTACAAGCTTCAAGAAAATAGAGCATTGAGATGTCAAGAATTTCATGGAAAAATATCCCGAGAAAAAGTGAATTGGTTAAAATATGTGTGGAAACTTTGAACAAATATGAGTGGTTGGGATTAGCCGAATAAAGCGATCAAAATAATCCGTCATATAAATTAGCATGGCGTGGAAATAGAAAGAAAATAACTTTCCAGATATTTTCCAAAGTTTTAAAGAATCCTTTAAACTATTTTCCCTTTATAGCTAAAGAAAATATCCAGTCCGAATTTTACTTTTTGGAATATTTTTTCTCAAAAAATAAAACCTCGCAAATATTTTTCACAATCTGAACATTTTTTGGCATTCACGAATTTGGAAGTATTCGAATAATATTTTAAAAATAAAATAACTAAATGGTAAATAAAAACTCTAAGCAGGCAAATAGTTAATGTTTATATTTAGAAGGGATCAATATTAAATTAGCTACATAATATAAATGTAATTTAATCCGATACAACGTATTATAAAACCTTATATATTGCAACGATATTTGTACCAAAGATGTATACCTTCCCCAATAAAGCAGCATTGATAAAAATATTTTTTAATGAGCCCCACCCCTACCAATTCCTTGAAATTGTGAAGCATTTACTTGTGTTCAGGACTTACATTCCATTCATTCACCATTTGTGTTTTTTCCTTTTCCTTCCTTTCACCTTCCATCGCTCTGAAGTTATATGTGGCAATATCATGCTTCATCCTTTTTTTTACACCAAACTCAATCAATTTTATGCCAATTCATTTCTCTAGACAAGTCCTGCAGTGGTCTTTGCATTTGGTCGATTACCGATAATTGAGTCCAATAGCTATCAACGTGTCCATCGCAGTTCTTTTAAGAGACATGGATTCATGATTGAATAGAAAACATACGAAAACATGAGATCATTGAAGAATTATGTAAAAGTTACTCATAAATTGCTCCACAGGCGGGAAAAATTCAAAATCAGAAGTAAAGCAGGTTGCAGTTTGTAATTTTCATCAAGCTTTTCGTTTTAGAAGTATAATAGATTGAGGAAAAATAATCAAAATATCTTTGCTTCAGCAAATACTGCGTTCGTCATACGTCATACTATAATTGTTACTATTTATAAAGGTTCTCCTATAATTTATTGCCATCTATAATAGTGAATAAAACAATAAAACAGCAGCATTTATTGATATTTTATTGAAAAATAAGCTTAATTCAACAATATTGAGGTGTGAAAATGAAAAAGTTGATAGGTCTAGATGTTTATTTGGTGTCTTAAAATATAGTAAAGTATATTTTAATATTATCAATACAAGAAAATTATATTTTCAGTACGATAGATAGAATGCAACTCCTGAAAGCTGCCATTTCTCCCTTTCATTTCTTTCGCAAGGCACTTGTAACGAAACTATTTTATTTTCTCTATCGGAAGTCGAATACAAAGGTACGTTTATACTATTGTCTTCTTTCAGAGACTGATCCTGAAATATCATCAATAAAAGAAAATTATTGTAAAAATTAACTGTACCGAAAAAGAGGGTGCTGTGGAGTTGCTTATAAAATATGTATCTGTCACAACTTAATTTTTTTCTTCAGTTATTTAGCATCGGTTTGCAACTGTGGCTAATCACCGATGCCGGAAATAACCGGAAATTTGGCCGAACCCACTAGTGTTCCAGTTCCAGTGGCTGGGTTCTTTATCTAGCCCAACATCTATGATCTCGGGACCTCGACGACTTTATTAATAACATAAATGTTAAAGGTCTGAATAGTGAGCTGAAGGGCCATAGATCCTACTGATCTGGCAAATAAATATAATTATCTTCAATATTTATCACTTGAAATAAAGCTTAAGTCCAAATTGATCATCAATTACCTTTTTCATCCAGCTAAGATAACAATTAGGAACGCTATTCAGATTTTCTGTATTTGGCGAACAGCGTTTGATGTTACCATTTTCAAACACTCCTCCTTCGATAAGCATGTCAGCCAATATCAAAGAATTGTTCTTCGGCTTCCAGGTGGAATATAGTAACAGCTCGTCCATTGAAATTTGACTAACCCTTGAATCAATTAATTTTCACATGAAATTATATAAAAATAGAAATTTAGTCAGTCGCGTGCCGTAGACTTAATGGTTTGGCTTATTTTTCTAGTTAGTTATTATGATAAAATGAACATGATAATTTAACCACCCTTTACTCCTTATTTGTAATAATATAATATAATAATAAATTATAAGTACGTACTTTGCAAAATATTGTTTATAAGACGCAATAAACGCATCTGGATGAAACAATGAAGCCAATCGTGTTGGTTTCTCGAAAAAACTCTGTATATTCTCTTCTTTCCATTGAGATAAGGATATAACTTTCTCCATGCATCTTCTTAAATATTGTACAGGCTCTTTTGGTCCTTTCCAAATGTCTAACCATACTTTAGGAGTCTATAAGAAAATTACAAATAGTTTCTAGATTCTCCACTAACAATCTTCAACCTACCTCGTATTTCAACAAGGAATAACCAACAGCAAGGATTTTTTCGTCAGGAGCTACAGCTCCTTTGCACATTTTATTCAACGAAGTAAAATATTTGTGGATCGCTTGCAGCAGTTCAACTGCGTATTCGAATTCCTCCTGAATGAATATCTCCATCACAGACTCTTTTTTTGATTTATTTTCGTTGTTAAATCTGATAAAATCATGTCCTTGATTTAGTTTTTTCCATTGAGACAAAAAGGGGGTCATACCTTTTTGAAAAACTTCCTGCTCGAACTTTGTTGAAATACTTCTTTGCAAATAGAAATCTAAAAGTTAGAAAGTTGTTTAAATACATGAGCTTTGGTTTGTAAAACTGCATTTTCCAGTGAATAAAAGCTACTAACAAAATCATTACTATAATTAACTAGACGTACTCTTAAGTTGGGACGTTATTTCCAAGGAGGTTTGCTTCTCCCAGGCTCTATTAACATTTTCCGCCAATCCAAATACAGACGGTTTATCAACTGCAGGAATTTGCTTGATGAGTTTGATGTATTCCTAAAAAATTCAGTGTGTTTCCTAATATGGAAAGATAATACTTTTAACTCACTTCAAACTGGGGAGCGTTGGGGACTGTTAGATCCATTCCGAACGGTTTCCATCTATGACTAATAACATTGTCGACAAAATATTGAGCTGTATAAGAATACACGATTTTCATGTCGTCAATGTTTTCGATGCGACCACCATATACAGCGTCAGCTGTGAGTCCAGATATAAACTTCCACTGAATTTGTGGTCCTTGGTTATTCCACAAATCTTCAATTAACTTGACGCTAGTAGACAGATCTGTATCGCTGAAATCGTAATTTTTCGACCAGCCTATGAACAAAAGTTTATGTTAAAAATGGCTATAGAAGAACGGATGGTGTTTGCGAACTTTGCGCAAGATCATATTTTGAATTATCAGAATCAAGTCTTTTCCGACACTTTTATATATGGGAATCTACTTATTCGACTTCGTGAATTCCGAAAATTATTATCTAATACTCCAAAGTTTTTTTTTAGAAATTTCGATCTTCTCAATATCACAGATATGTCCTAGCTGATTTTTTCCCATATTTGTTCATTATCTGAGAGTACGATTTTCAAATTTCAGCCCAAAATATTATGGCCTCTAGGTTTTTTGATTTAGGGCGTGAATATGCGATCGATCTGCAAACTCATATTTTG
This sequence comes from Galerucella calmariensis, assembly GCA_910591675.1. Taxonomy (NCBI): domain Eukaryota; kingdom Metazoa; phylum Arthropoda; class Insecta; order Coleoptera; family Chrysomelidae; genus Galerucella; species Galerucella calmariensis. The sequence goes on along the minus strand of CAJUYG010000049.1, from coordinate 319,756 downwards.
AATTTTCAAATTTTAAAAATCAGAACTGTCTTTTTTGACACTTCACTTGACCCCGTAGATTCCAAAAGTGATTAAAAAAATATTCTAGTCTTTAATAAAAATTTTTAATTTTTCGAAAATCTTTACTCTTTTTTTTCGGATACCACTGTATACAAAATATCATAGATACTTCCTCTCTGATTCCTTTCCATATTTTTCCATTATGTGAGAGTAAGTTTTTAAAATTTCAGTCCAAAATACACATTATTATGGCCTCTAGGATTTTTTTATTAAGACCGTGAATTTGCGATCTATCTCAAACTCTCTTTTTTGACACTTTTAACTCGACCCTGTAGATTCCGAAAATACTTAGAAAAATATTCTAGTAATAAAATTTTTTAAATTCCCGAAAATCTTTCGGATACCCCTGTATAGATGCGTCCTGGCTGATTTCTTTCCATATTTGTTCAATATATGAGAGTGTTTTTTCAAATTTCTGCCCAAAATACAAATTATTATGGCCTTTAGGATTTTTTATATAGAGCGTGAATATGCGATCTATCTGCAAATATAGTTTGTTCAACCATCCTTTGCCGTTATGTCATAATCGGTGACGTATTCTGCTGTTTTACGTATGTCTTATATTTCTTGAATGTTATTTTACACTTAACCTCAAAATTATAATCAATGGCATATGTTAAGAATTGTTTTCAAAATATGACAACTGAATTGTCAAAAGTAACAGATAAAATTTATGTCGACGTTAGATAAGAAATACGTTAATGACGTCATAATTCCGTCTCATCCATTTCATGAATGAGAGAGCAAGCTGGACAATGTATGACGTAACGGCAAAGGATGGCTGAACAAACTATACTCATATTTTGAATTTTCAAATTTTAAAAATCAGAACTTTCTTTTTTGACACTTTTAACTCAACCCCGTAGGTTCCGAAAATAACTAGAAAAATATCCTACTCTTTAATAAAAATTTTAAAATTTTCGAAAATCTTTACTCTTTTCTTTCGGGTATTCCTATGTATACAACATGTAGAATAATTACCACCTCACTAAGGGCCGGTTGTAGATGTCACAGGTGAACGCTAGTTTTCGTTGTAGAGTGCAAGATCAACATTAGTTTGGTTGAACGCCGTTCAGGTCACGTTGGTTGCACTGAACTACGCTTTTCATCTAAATTTTAATGTCCCATGCCAAACTTGATCGTTGACTGACAGTGTTGATTGAGAATTATCAGGTGTATGTGGTTGTAAACAAAAAGGTGGTGGTTGTTGTATTTTGTGTGGAAAATTAATGGAGAAAGCAAATAAAAAACGATCAACAAATTTCAGTTCGAAAGAAGAGAATATTTTAATATCCTTATGGCCTTATTCTGTACAAAAATGTTGGATGTAACAGCGCTGTAAATCTTTAAGGTCGAGAGATGTTACGAAAAAGCTATTATGTTCGCTTTTGATGTAACTTACATCGATGTATAATAACATTTTCGCTGTTGAAAGATAACGCCGACCAGAGTATTCGACGCTAGGAGTGTTTTGACACTGTTTATTATAAGTTGAATATTGTAAATTTTCATGAAATGAGTCAAAATAAACATCAATATTATCCCATTTTCGGGACGGTGTGTATTAGCAATATCGCAACAAAAAAATAAGCCAAATTTTAGAGTATAAATTGAAAAAAATTTTAGGAATTATATGCGTATAGAAAGAAAAATCCGTTTGATATACCGTAAGACCTTTTCATTACCTATTACGGGCTAAATAAAGAAATTAATTTTATACTTAGAACCACATTTAAAAAATCCAGGAAATGCAAACGCCATACATTTTTTAAATAAAAATGATAAATAAATAATTCCTCTAAAAAAAGTCTTCTTCCTTCTGGTTCCTTCACATCTTGCTTTACATAATCGGACCAATAACTTAAAAATTAGGTGAATTCTACTATACCTCATTTAAAAACCAGGAGGAGTGATTTGAATTTAAGTTGGCAATTCTGTAGACCTCTGATTGGTCAGATTCAGCCCAGTTTCACACAACACTTTTTAATATTGACATCAGCTGATAGTTTTCATTTTTGATAGTTCTGACAGATAAATAAATAAATATTGGATGAAAAACCAAAAATATTCTGAAGCAGTGGGTACATTATTACTTTACATTTTTTTCAAAGTAGTAAAGTCGGTTTAGCGGGTATTAAGGGAATACTCAAGTAGAGGAACATTATATAGTGCAGAAAATATTGGTGGAATAACAGGACTTTAGAAAAATTGTGATGAGTGAATAAAAAATGTCGTTCGAAGAACAAAAATGTTATCTGTGCTGGATAAAATTTTGCAAGCTTCAAAGAAACGTTCAGACTTTCTTGAAACAAATTAAATTTATCTGTGTCACCTTTTGACGTGTCAAATGTAGGTACTATTTATTTGTTATATACATATTTGGGAAGAAATCGTCAAAGTTCATCGGAAGAACATGCCATGGAAGATATAAAACAATATAGAAAAGAATGGGTTTGGTAGAAAATAGATTATTGGTTTTTGAAGTTAAAAAGAAGGAAGAAGATATCTCAGAAGTATTTGAAAAGTGGTTTATTAATCCGGCAACATAAAGATAACTGATGGAAATGTTTAAATTAATACTGTATATTGCTCTACAATGCTATTAATTTTGTAGTATTGTTATTGCCAGAACATATTATCATCAATTATTGTCATATTCTTTTCAATTTAATTGTAATAAATATAATTAAAGTAACTTGACTATCTGTAATTCTCCACCATCAACAATGACCATAATTTGTTTGTCGTCGATGTGAATCTGAATCTTCTTATGTTTGAATAAGAAACGAAACAGGAAAAAGTCTTACATATTGTTTAATGCGTAGGTACATCTGAAAAATATACTGCAGATCAGAGGAGAAATCGACTTATGACCATTGTCTTTGCTATCAAGGCATTTTTAATATATTTGGAACACAATAACTGTTGACTACGTTTTCGGAACTAATCTGGTAACTTTCAGTGGTGTGAGTAAGGCTTTTCAAATTACTCCTCCTGGTTTTTAAATGAACATTACACAACATAATATCAGTGAAGTTAGCTACGATGTAATATTGCGCTCTCAATAATTTTTTCACATCGGGTGGTTCAGAATACGATTTTTAACCGCGCTGTTGAATTTGATTTAACATTGCGATTTTAACTACATCGATTACAAATCTCACAGTTCGTTTCTCGAATCGAAATCTATATTTAAATTCAATATCAGACCATATTTCTAAATGACTGGGTCTATTTCTAAAGGTTTGCGGTCTTCTAGGATGTAAAAAACCATTCAAAATTTGTAAACATTCTTCATCGTCGGTTAATTCTTCTAATTCTAATTCTAATTCGTTCATTTTGATTGAAATAATGAATTATCAGATATTCAACCTCACTTTTTAAGGTTAACAACTCAACGTCAAATGCCAAAACCCTCTTGAACCGCCTTTGAACGCCCTTCGAGCACCGTTCACGTAAACTTCTATTTGAACCACAGATCAGTAGTGACTGACGTACTTACAACAAAAATTTGCAATTAAACTCGGTTCAACGCAGAACCACAGTTGAACTATGCATCTACAACCGGGCCTAAGGTTTTTCCAAATTTTTTTGTTACCTGAAGTGTAATTCAATGTCCGTCGGGGCATATAGCCCTAGAAGTAGTTGTTTCTTCCTAGTAAACGAACTTTTGCCTTATAACAAATATACATGGTGATTTAATACTAATTGGAAATAATTCAATAGTAGAATCCTGACTTCAAATTATGAAGATTCAACCCAAAATACCTGAATAAAATGTAGCTGCTTACTTAGTTACAGGGTGTTTTGTTTAAAAATTTGAAAACTATTTGTGCTCAGTACTTTAAAACTGTTTTATGTATTCATTTCATATTTTGCAAAAAGTGTAGACTAGAGATGCATCAAGTCAAACTAGTTTGATTTTACTCAACAAACTTGACTTGACTTGAAAATCAAACTATTTATGTAAAAAAGTTTGACTTGAATCGATTTCTGTATCTTTAGGTTTGACTTGAAATCAAACTTCTTCAAACAGTTTGAATATTGTATTGCGCAACGTGTTGACTTCCAATTCTAATAACTGAGAACGTACCGCCTACCTCCTACCCCTACCCTACAGTCAGTGTGTTCGAAAAAAAGTCTGATGAAGTTACTGATTTTGATATAGACTTGCTTGGACTTTTTCAATCATCTCCAAAAATAAATAGAAACGAAAATTCATGGAAATCGACAAATACGCAGCTGATTCACGAGCAGACAGTACCGAGGACATATTAAAGTGGTGGAAACGGCACGAAGCTGCATTTCCCACTTTATAAAAAATGGCGAGAGACTTTCTAGCCACCCCAGCAACATCAGCCTGCATAGAACGCTATTTTTCGAGAGCTTCTTTGACAGTCACAAAAAAACGAAACCGATTGAAGGACCAGTCTATTAGAACATTAATGTGTTTAAATTCGTGGCTTCAACAAGAATCCTTAACAAATATCACACAAGGATCGCAGGAAGAGGTTACTATGTAATATATTGTTGCTTTCACTTGATTTTTAAGAACTTTACTTTTCACAAAGAATTTTGAGGTGACAAATTCGAGTTGATCAAAAATTTTTTTGAAATAATGTATTTTCTTTTTGTTTGAAATAATGTATTTTCATTTTATTTAAAATAAATGTATTTGTTGTACCTACTTACTATATTTAACATAAATATTTTACCGATTCAAGGTATATCTACTAAATAAATTATTTTTCAAACTCTCTCAAACTAGTTTGACAAACAGTTTGAATTTTCAAACCTGTAACCATTGTCCAGTTTGATTTGACTTGAATTTTTGATCTGAAAGATTGACTTGAGTTTGACTTAATTTCAAGTCAAACTCAAGTCAATCTCATAAATTCAAGTCAAACTTGTGCAACTCTAGTGTAGACAGTGTACACCCTACTAAATTATATTGAACAAACGTTTCTGGGTACTACCAGAGGCGTACGACTGGGGCAAGTGACAGATTAATCGTTCCCAAATTCTACGACACTGGCGGAATAGAAATTTTAGCACAATTTTTCGATTCTCCAATACTTTTTACGTAAATAAAGTAATCTATTTCCATAACGATAAAGTCAATATTTCTCGAGATATTTTAAGTTAAACATGAAGCTGCCCAATTTTGATGTGTAATAACTATTTCGATGTTTTGGACCAGTGAATCTAAATAAAAGTAGGTACCTACAATTTTAATAACATATCGGAAATATCAGAAACGAATAGTATAACCTAAAAACCTTTTATAACAAATGTTCTATGTCACCCCCGTTTACTTCAATAAGCTTATACATTTTTTGGCTGAATCATCTCCTAACCTTGAGAAATATGTTAGGTTGATTGGCAATAAAACTGGTCAAAACTGGGCAGTTTCATGCTTAACTTAAAATATCTCGAGAAATATTGACTTTATCTTTATGAAAAGAGAGTACTTTATTCGCGTAAAAAGTATTGGAGAATCGAAAAATTGTGCTAAAATTTCTATTCCGCCAGTGTCGTAGAATTTGGGAACGATTAACCTGTCACTTGCCACTATCGTACGCCTCTGGTAGTAGCCAGAAACGTTTGTTCAATATAATTTAGTGGGGGGTACAGTGTCTACACTTCCGGCCAAAATAAAATGAATACGTAAAACAGTTTTAAAGTACTGAGCACAACTAATATTTAAATTTTTAAACTAAACACCCTGTAACTAAGTAAGCACTTACATTTTTTTAGGTGTTTTGGGTTGAATCTTCAAAATTTGAAGTCAGGATTCTACTATTAAAATTTTTCCAATTAGTAATAAATCACCCGTATAATAATTACAAACACTTACCTTGAGGAATATACTTTCGTCTTTCCTGAAACAAGGCATGTATACATGCAAGAACAAAAAATATTTTAGCCGAATTTGAAGTGAGTTGTTCGATATATTTCTTTCCAAACATTGAAAAAGTTCTAAGTAAGTTGTTCTTTATGCCTTGCGAAGTTTCGTAAACAACTTTAAGGCTGTTCTGAGACAAGACAAAATTGAAATTTGGTGCTGGTTCGGATATTAGCCAAAGTCTAAAATAAAATAAAAATCAACAAAATTTATTATTTTATATAACTGGAGATATATTGTATTTTATTTTGGCCCAATTAAGACATTTTTGAGGTTGTGAACTATTTAATTCAATTTTAAATAGAGCCTCACCTGAACTTTTCATGGGGTACAATATTCTTATGCGTTTGTGTTAAAACTGGTAGCCAGTAAGTTACCAAATGTAAATTTTTTAATATCAACCAAGAACCAGACTCTGAGTATTTCGTTAACTGTTCTATTGCTTTGGATTCTTGGCCCTCCCCCATCGCCACCTGAAAACCAGACTTATATTACTGGTTTTGAACGACAATTTTATATTTATTTTATTTTATTACATATATTAAGATTACCTCAACATATTCCTGAGACAAACTATCAGCAATGTCTCTAATTTCTGACAATGGATCAGTACCTGATACGGCTAAAATCAAAATTGGTGTCATACTATCCGATTCTTTGTATATAGCCGATAAATCAAGAGAGGAGGGATCCAATGATTTAAGACCTGAAAAATAAAATTGAAATAGGTACTAAAAATCTCTATTAATTAAAAATATTGGTCAAGAGAATAAATCCAAATAATTTTTTCAACCTGTAATGCTCAGTGAACATTGTAACATCACCGTAAACAATCTATCAGATCTCAAAGCTTGAACAGTAAGGACTTTTTGGAATTCCGTAAAGGTACAGTGATTTGGAAACTCCTTTTCGCACTCATTCACAGTCATAAAAGTTTTCCAAAGATTATATTCATCAAGCTTCAAATCTTTATAAAATTCTGGTATTGCAGCCTGTAAATAAATGTGACATTATTAGAAATTTCAATTCATTCATTCCGTCTAGCAGCTGCCGATGAACCATTTTGTAGCAACACATTGTGAGCCAGATGGATAGGATTATGCAAGTTGAGATACAACAAGTAAGCTTCATATAGATACTAAAAATCTTCAACTACTTCAGTATCACAAAATCACAATCAGATCCATCTGGTTAATGAAGAAATTGATATATCACAAAAACTCCACTAGTTAAATTTTATCTAAGTACCTGTAGGTTTTGAACGTTGGTCAAGCAGCGTTTAGGAATCCAAGGCGGGTGATCTTCTGTTGTACTTTTGTTAACTATTGTATTTCCTAGAAAAACGTGCCACTCCTTCTCTGGTATTTCTTTGGGATACAATTTAAAAATTAGATATAGTAAAAATTTAAGCCTATCGTTTTGGAATATTCCTCGGCTCATATAAACATACACTGTGTATATCAAATGCTTCTTTTGTGATGAAAAGCTGTTGTCCAGGCCCTTAAAAACATAAAATTTATTATAAAGTCAGGAAAGATTCTTTACTATGATTATTTATTATGCAACTATGCATGAATGTATTCATTTTTCAAACAGTATCTGCATACAGTTGATTTAAAAAAATTTGCAGCTTCACTTTACAAATCCCACTTTATAATGTCTCTTCATTTAGCTCTAGTTATTAAATAACAACTAAGACAGGTCCTTGAACTCTTCTTTCTCACACCAAGCCCCTCTATTTCTTATTTCAAAAACAGCTGCAGCTGCTCATCTCCCATTTCAGTAGTTTCCATTGACACCGATGCTGAAGCAATTCGCGGAGAAATCCGATCTTCCCACTTCCTAAGTTCTATTTTAAATACCACGGGATGTGGTTGATGCACATAAAATTATCAAGAAGCGTCAACAAGCGTGAAAAATAAAAAAAATTTTATAATCACTCACCTGGAAGCTGTGCAATGATTTTAGAAATAACTTTGTAAATGTGGAAACAGAAATGAGATATAAAATGTTATATTTGGCAAATTCGTTACAAGTGAAATACAATGAGCTTCCAAAGTCTGATAAATCTTTGTAAACGTCATATTCGCCTTGTAATTTCTCCTGTATTTCGTTTGATTCTTTTAAAGCTTTTGCTATGGCTTCGGAGCTTGCTTTAGTATTGTTCAACGACTCTAACAGTCTCTGTAAAGTAATAGACAAGTGAACTTATTATTCATTCTTTCACTGGAACTAATAAATCTCACTTTGTTTTGTAAGATATCTCCTGAGGAGTTTGCTAAATCTTCCAGCAGCTGATTCTGTAGATGATTAAGTTTTTCTTCCATTTCTTCTTTTTCTTTGAGTAAAAGTTTCTTTTTGTTTTCTAGCTCAGGGTTTTCTTGGCGTATAGCGTGGGATAATAATTGCTCTAAATTATAAATTATTCAGTTAAATAAGAATTTCTGTAAACATGAGTCAGTAGAAATATAATATTTTCATATGAATCTAACTCTACTATAGTCGTAAGCGCTCTTATCATGCGGGTTCAGAGGTCACTAACCATATGTATCAAATCAGAAGACACAGAGGTTACGAAAATGTGAGATTACAAATATACCCGGAGAAAATAATGATTGTAGATGTTCCCTCACGAATTTCCACTTTTTCATTCATTCTCGAAATAATCTACCAAATTGAGGACCATTTTTTTTGCTTGAGGATGCAAAATACCGGAAAATTGCTTCTTATTATTCATATTGTCACTTTGAATTATCAAAGTCACAAAACTGACATTTAAATAAAAACTTCGCTGGTGAAAGACTTTTTAGAATCGCTGATAACTGAATAAATATCCCTTTTTCTCCCGTCAAAATTGCATAAGTCTGTCTTATTCATCTTAAGGATTTTATTTGGAAGTTATGATTAAACGCAATAGAAGAAAACAAAAACGGTGAGTATGTCTTTGTTGAATTATATGACCCGCATGATGAGACTGCATCATTTGACTATACAGTATACAGTGCTATTCAGAAGTCCCCTCCCCCCTCGTATCTTTTGAACGGCTACACTTACATTAATAAAATTTGGAGGGTGGAAATAAAGTGTAAACTTCTCTACGAATGATAACAGGTGACGTAATAGTAATAGATGACGTCACAGTGCCACATAAATTAAATAAATATCAAAATTATTGAAATTATTTCTTTAAATTTAATTAATAAAATATCAACAATGGATTCTTATAGCAAGTGTTCGAAATGTGCTCCGTCTACTTCCTGACAGTAAAGTAATACATCCTATTAGTAAACTCTTGTCGTACTCGTTCGAATGTGTCAGCTGAAATTGAATTGCATTCTTCAATAATTATTTCTCTCAAAACGCCAATGCTATCTGGTTCCGTAGTATGAGCCTTGGATTTCAAGTACCCCCATAGAAAAAAACCAATAGTGTCAGATCTGGTTACCGAGGTGGCCATTCTATGGGACCCCGCCGGCCGATCCTTCTACCTCGATATTCTTCATCCAGGTAACGTCTTACTGCACCATAATAATATGCAGGAGCACCATCTTGTTGAAATGTTATTTCCGGATGGCCGAATTCATCTGGATTATCTTCCAGAATTTCAAGAATAAATGGCTCAATTACATTTTGTAACATCTCCAGATACACTTCACCGCTTAAATTTGAATTTAGGAAGACAGGACCAACTATGTGGTTTCCCAAAATACCTGCCCAAACATTGACTTTTTCTGGAAATTGGGTATGTTGTTCACGAAAGGTGTGAGGATTTGTGTCACTCCAATACCTTACATTTTGTGTATTCACATTTCCATTGAGGCAAAAAGTACTTTAGCCACTAAAACAAATTGTTTTTGTTTAATGTGGGTTTTGACTAATTTTATTTGTCATTCGAGTCTTCTGTCGGGGTCGTCATCCGAAAGGTGGTGCACCATTTTTAATTTGTATGTAGATTCTTTCTAGATTCACCAATTATTAAGATAGCTGCTACTTTGTCGGCTTAAGTACGTACCATTTTGCCTATATAAACTCTTAAACGTCTCGTTAAACAATAATAAAATTAAATATTTAAGCTATTTAGAAAAACTTTGCAAAGCAACAAATACTATTAAATTAAAAACGTAAATTTTTTTGACAACTAACCAGAGGCGGACTGAAAAATCTTCAATATTTAAATGTGAAATAATAATTTTGGTATTTATTAAATTTATCCGTCAAAATTACTTTAAGCCCAAACAAAATTAATATGGCTATGTAGCCAATGTCAATGCCTTTCAAACGAGATATCACTTGCCATAAGGTCCTATTTAAAATTATTGGCCAGAATGGCACTGTGACGTCATCTATAACTATTACGTCACCTGTTACCATTCGTAGAGAAGTTTACAACACTTTATTTTCACCCTCCAAATTTTATCATTGTAAGTGTAGCCGTTCAAAAGATACGAGGGGGGTGAGGGGACTTTTGAATAGCACTGTATTCAGAATGTGTACAACTTGATTGTAGGTAGTAGATACTTTTTTGTACAATTGTTTATTATTTTATGTGATCCTTTTCTGTAATAATTTCGACGTTTCATACTCACTTATGTATGTTTTTCTGACAATAATTTCAGCATAAATTAAATCGCTGACATTTTGCAAATTAATAATAATTATTATTCTTACCGGTAAGACCAGAATGAGTTACTGTAAAATTCATTATATTCACTAGAGGTGATACTTCTGCGGGTAGTTTCAAATGTTCATTTCGACTACATAAAATTAACTTGAACTGGCTATTATAATCTATCACTTTCCCATTTAATTTAATTAGACGTCTCTCACCTAAAATATCAGTAAGGCTATTAATATTGTATGTTAATCCTGTGCATACAACTTTCCTAACTAGTCACTCATAAGAGCATTAAATAAAGACTTTAATACAATAAATGGCGCTACCTTGAACGATAAACTCTTTTCGTAAAATTTGCAATAAAACAGGAGATACAGCATCGATTTCCTCTATAATGAAAGCTTTCCCAAATCTGTAAATTATAGAAAGAATCATAGTAGGTACCATAATAACTGTTGGAATTTCAAAAAGTTGTACTAACCTCACGGCTAATTCCAAGGCAGCTTTAAATTTGGGTGAGTTTTGGGTAGTACTTTCGATATTCTTATGTTTCAGATGCTCTTTAAGCCAACATATTGCTGAAGATGTAGGATCGATCAGTACTGGTATCATGTCTCCCTTTAAAAATACAAAAGTGTCAACATTTGATCTCAACTCAGAAGCCAGTTTGAAAACCGAGAGTCACCTATCAAAATCTTCGATTGTCTAAGCCCTACTAGATCTTTCCAATGGTCAGATCTTCTCTTTTCTTCTGCTTACTTACCTTTAAAATCATAACAGCATTTTCAACAGACAATTTATCAGTTGATAAACCTTCACTATGCCATTGCATACGTTCTGTTTCAGTGGAAAAGAAAGATTCCAGGTCTACGATGTCGGTATTTATATCCTTGGCGCAGTTTGTTAAAAATTCACTGAAATAGATCAAAAAATTATCATCCACCGTGCTTATTAGACCCACAGTATATGCCAGAAGCTGGGATCACAAAAATGAGGCAGTAAATCTCTTCAATAATTCTGTCATACAATGAACATGATTTCCAAAAACATACCTACCTTCTCTTATCCTCTGAGTCGCTAGACATATAAGTCATAAAAGCAGCCATTAAAAGACAATGGTTGGGTAGCTTCTCAATTTGTTGAGACATCTCCAACAACTAAAATATAAATAAGTTTTTTGAATTCTTGAAATTAAATTCTAAAGGTAGATACCTTCAAGAAGTTATTACCTGTTTCCGCCATCTATGATATTCATCTCTCAGCTTCTCAACTAAACCTTCCGCTGCTGCTAAGGTTGTTTGGGCTTTATTTAAATCGATTTCAATTGCAGCAGCTTCTTTAGTATAAACAGACAGCTGCTCTTTCAGTTTTGCCACTGTAGTATCAACGTCTAATAATCCAGCACTCAGTTCGCCCAGCTGATTTTGAGCGTTTGATAAGTTCCTTGAATAATTCATTATAGTAAAAGTTTGTATGTTATAGACAACGAATCTATTCCATACTTACTCTTTCAATTTAGTCTGTTCCTTCTCCAAAGGTTTAATTTTATCCAATACATACGAGTATTTTACGTTGGCTGCCACCCAAGCAGCTAAAGGAGCTGCTGCTTGTGAAGCTCTTTTCGCTGATTTCGGATCAAAGGATTCACTTTTATTAGTCATAAGTTTTTCAACGGCTTGTCTATTCTCTTTTGTGATTCTATTTGCATTGAAAGCCCTAAACAAATTTCCAAAACATGAAAAAAAGATAGAACGTGTCGCGGGACACATGGTAGGAACTTTAGTTCCTTTTGAGCAAAAATTATGTAATACATCTGACGTTATAGATAAACAATTTGCATATTCCTCGGTGGCCGAGTAGTAAGCAAACCAGACTCTCACGCGGTAGACCCGGGTTCGATTCCCGGTGAAGAAGTTTTTTTTTTATTGTTAATTTCATTTTTAAATAATTATTCTGCTTGATACTAATAACGACAACAGGTAGACGTTTGAAATATTTAGCAGAATATTCATTATTATAGATAATGATACGGTACCCTTCATGATGGAGTCCAACTGGCAACATCTACTTATAACAGCATCGTATATTTAAAAAGGGAAACCGTAGCATTATACAAATTGGACATTTAAGAACTGTACCGTTTACCACAAAAAAAATTTGTGACAACATAAAATTGAATTGTTAAATTTTCAATTTGAAGTTATATTACAGTTTATAGAAATTTTTATTTTCTAGATTTTTTCTTAAGTGGGTCGTAGAAAAAATATGCTGTTCGACTCGTGTGGATTGTCCATATCGCACTTGAACGATTGAGCACTCCGCCTACGGCGTCGTGCTCAAACTTCGTCCTCGTGCGATATGTCCATCATATCCACACTAGTTGCACAAACTACTATTTCTATCAAAATATGCCCTTTTACATTTAAAAACAAGCTGCCAAATGTCAAATCAATCTATCCATCCATTTTAAAGTTATCGAATTAAAACATTCAAGTTTTCAAAATTTGAACACCCTGTATTTCGAAAAGTAAATGTGTTAGACCCCTTCATCCTCATATCATTTTGTCCAGTTTTACGAGAGGAATCTACATGCAAACATTGTAATTACCTTTAACATTCAAGATGCTTATACCATTTTTTGCGCGATCGTATTGAAATAAATTCCGAATAAAATAATTTAAATTTCTTCGAAATGAACGAAATGTCAAAAGTGATATTTATACTTCTCGATCAGTTTAAAATATATTTTGCATTTTGGTGAAATTGTTTTATTTATTACTTTTTGACGTCTGAACGGTAAGTAAATCACTTACCGACTTGTTAAACTTAGAAACCAGTAAACACAACCTACCGTCCTGACAACCGATGCTGTAAATAAACAAAAAAGATCAATCGCGCAAAAAAAATTATGGAAATAATAGTAAAAATTTATCCAAACAAATTCAAGTAGATCACCAGCACTGCGAATGCCAACTTTGCATAGAATTTAATAAACATCGGAGGTTCAGTGGTAGAATACTCGCCTTCCACGCGGGCAGCCCGGGTTCGATTCCCGGCCGAAGCAAATGAATCGCTGCTTCGTAAACAAGAGATAGACTCAGAAGAGAGCACACGCACGCAAGCAAGGCACATAACGAAGCAACGTAACATAACGCAACGTAACGTAACGGTCAGATCTTTTGCGTCGCGACCCCCGGTCACTCAAACATAACCCTACGTAAAGAACTAAAGTTTCAAAAATTATAAAATATATTGTAACCTAATCGCTAACCTGATATCTTCCTTAACCCCTCGTTTCGATAAAAACGATTTCATGCTATTCCAAGAAGTATCCTGGGTTCCCATCAATCTTAGAACCCCTTCTAGGATGTCTCTTATTATTTCTGGCGGTGCTCTCAACGATCGTATTTCTGACAAAGATTCTGATTTAATGTTGCTCACAGCAGATCTGGCTTCATCTATAAGAGGCTCTACTTCTGCTAGCTCCAATTCAATGTCCTTCTTCCTACAAAGTGAATATCAGTTTGCTTTAACAATATATTCTTCCAGCGAACGTTGTCACCTTCGTTCGAGTTGAATATTCTCCTTTTCTGTTTGAACTTTCAAACTTTCCATTTCTTCTTTGTGCACATTAGCGTTTTTCATAGTATTACTGATCATATCCAAAGCTGAGTTAGCTTTTGACTGCTTTTCTTCTAATTTTTCTTGTTTTTCGATCGCATTTTGCTTCAGTTCTTTAACTAAGCTTTCTGCTTCCGTTAATCTAGATAAACCAGCCTAAAATTTGATTAAAATAAAAGCATAAAGAGAAAGAATATTCCTAATATGCACAGGTTTGGGAAAAATGTTAACAGTGGAGCTTTGTTCACTAAAGTAAAACACAATCAAATATCGTATACAGATAAGCAATTCCGGTTTGAATTAAAGCCAAAAGAGTCTCCTGGCCGATCGTCTTTGTGGTGTATCTTTTCAACCTCCTTCTGCACAAAAGAGTTCTCATAGAATGCCTAGCTAATTGAAAAGATGAAAATAAAAGAAACGCGCTAAACAAATACTTTATAAAGAACAATATTTCCATTGCTACAATCTGTAGGAAAGAATTCAAAGAAGGCATCATAATGTTATAGTCAACTGAAGCATGCAAGAGCCCAGGAGAATATGCAAACTAAAAGAAAGGTAATTGCAACCAGCCAATCAGGAGCCATTAGTAATCAATGCGGCACCTCTTAATTTAAATATGAAGAGTCCCAACAATATTTTCAGTATGTTTGAAGAAGAGAGGAATCTATAGAATAACAGAGAGACAATGTTTAAAGAAGTGAGTGTTTTATGGAGGGGAAATTGGTCACACTATTCATTAGAATTAAATGAAAAGTTAACAAATGGCTCCACTCCAAAAGATCCTGATGTGTAAACCAGTGTAAACAGATTCGACTTTGTTGACATATGTTTTGACAGTTGACACATATGGTATCGATACTTGGTTTTCGATTCAAAATATTGATTATTACTATGATAATTTTTTACTGAATATAACCAATCAAATTACTTAATTTCAAGTCCTATGTCAAATTCCATCCAATCACCGATGTATTACAGCGATAATACCCTACATGTTGTTTTTTCAGTTTGGTGTGTACTTTTTATTAAACATTAATTAAACGTCAAACTGACAACTGGATTAAAAATGTCGCGAAGATTAGGTATTGCATCTAACGATTCAATTAATTTACCAATTGTACTTTTCACAACTGTAGTTTTAAATAAAAATGAATACTATTTGATTAAAATTGATAAAGTTTGTATTGAAAATTATTAAACATCAGATTGGCAATCAATTTTTTGAAAGCTACAAAGTAAAAAATTATCTTATCGAATACTTCTCGGGTCTTGATAAATACTCAAAATTTTGTCGTAGAGAATCCTTCAAGCGTGTTGCTCGAAGATAATAGCCCTCGGCCTGTGGCCTTTTTTATCAAGCAACACGCTTTCAGCATTATCTATGACAAAATTATCTCGGTATCATCAAGACCCTAGGGGTATTACTACTGAAAATACAACTACAGTGACATAGACACCCCAATCCAGGGCTCTTGTTTGCTTCTGTAAATATGTATTACCTTTAATTTTTGTTGTTTGGATTTTATCCCTTCAATTTTTTCTGCATATATTTTTCCATAGAGATCCACCAACGAAACATACCTAGATGGGGTAGAAATAGCGGAACTAGTAGCCTTATATACTGCTAAGAAACTGTCAGCCGAAGCATGTTGTACACTATCATCTTCAAATAATTTTTTTCTGCAAATAAACGTATTCAACCAAATATATTGAGCAATATTGGAATATACCTTTGCAATAAAATTTGTGGAATACACTTAATGGTGTCCGAGCTCCAAGCAGATTCCCAAATTATACTGCAATTTTGAGTAAATGAGGGACAGTTTTGAATTATGTCCCATAAATTTTCATTATTGGCATCTAAGCATATTATAGTATGCAGATTATTTCTAATTCCTGCAAAATAAATATTTTAGAAAGGGTTAGAACACTGGAAAGTAACAAACTTACGCTCGGCGTAATATTGGGTCAAGTTTCCGTCAAAGTTGTCTCTATCAGATGCTTCCTTCAATCCTTTAACAAGTGAGTCCAGCTCCGCGGTGGAGTACAAACCTGGAATCTGGGAAAACATTTAAATGTTTGATAAGTGATAATTATACAGCACCAAAACCAACCTCTCCGGAAGAAATTAGAAAATTAAATATGTTCAAATTACTCTCTTCATTGAAAATATAATCTTCTATTAAGAAATACACTTCTTCTCCATCAATCCCAGCATACTGCATAGCCTATATGATTAAAATATTCCAGTAAAACCCTTCATGTCAAAGTTCTCTTTATTATCATTAGTTTACTCACAAGTTTTAAGTCAATATTCAGATATGGTTGATGTTCTGAAGTTGGTAATAGTAATTTGGCTGATTGCAAAGCACTGGAGATTTTAACGGCACTTTTTCGGCCGACTCCAGATTTTCCTATTAGAAGAATATTTCCTTTTGGATTACTTAAAGTCTTCAATATACTGGATGATAATTGCAATATTTCATTATTGATAACTAAATCCATGATCTGCCCTTCTCTTTCTGCAAATACAAAACATCAGAAAAGCTTTTAATACTGGCCAATTCAAAAATAGATAATGAAAAATGGATAAAGCAGTTAAATGGTCAGGTAGTTCGCAAGCAAACTGAGGCAAGCTTCTTTTATCAACAATTTATAAATATTTTTTCTCTTATTTTTTGGGAATCAAACCACAATAATGTTTTTTATTTTTTGGAACTTTAGTTCTTTACGCCAGGTTATGTTTGAGCGACCAGGGGTCGCGACGCAAAAGATCTGACCGTTACGCTACGTTATGTTACGTTGCTTCGTTATGTGCCTTGTGTTCTTGTGCCTCCCTGGTCTCTCTCTCGTTCACAAAGCAGCGATTCATAATAATATGCTCCTGCCGGGATTCGAACCCGGGCCGCCCGCGTGCAATGCGAGCATTCTACCACTGAACCACCGATGCTATATTTAAATTCTATGCAAAGCTGGTATTCGCAGTGCCGGTGATCTACTTGAATTTGTTCGGATCAATTTTTACTATTATTTCCATAATTTTTTTTGCGCGATTAAGGAGTCTAGCACATTTACTTTTCGAAATACAGGGTGTTGAAATTTTGAAAACTTGAATGCTTTAATGCGATAACTTTAAAATGGATGGATAAATTGATTTGACATTTGGCAGGTTGTTTTTAAATGTAATAGGGCATATTTTGAAAGAAATTGTAGTTTGAGCAACTAGTGTGGATATGATAGCCATATCGCACGAGGACGAAGTTTGAGCACGACGCCGTAGGCGGAGTGCTCAATCGTTCAAGTGCCATATGGACAATCCACACGAGTCGAGCAGCATATTTTTTCCATGACCCACTTGAGAAAAAATCTAGAAAATAAAAATTTCTATAAACTGTAATACTTGTAACTTCAAATTAAACATTTTACAATTCAATTTTATGTTTCCACTAATTTTGTGGTAAACGTACAGTTCTTGAATGTCCAATTTGTATAATGCTACGGTTTCATTTTTTAAATATACGATGCTGTTATAAGTAGATGTTGCCAGTCGGACTCCTTCATGAAGGGTACCGTACCATTATCTATAATAATGAATATTTTGCTAAATATTTCAAACGTCTACCTGTTGTTGTTATTATTATCAAGCAGAATAATTATTTTTAAAAATAAAAGTAACAATTAAAAAAAAACTTTTTCACGGGAATCGAACCCGGGTCTACGGCGTGAGAGTCTGGATTTCTTACTACTCGACCACTGAGAAATATGAAAATTGTTTATCTATAACGTCAGATGTACCTATTACATAATTTTATAAAATCTGAGGTCCCTTAAATACCCATTTTATTCTGTTTTAAGTATTTGTTGGTAATTTGTACGGATTATTTCTTTTAAGTTTATCTTTGTAAATGAATATTCTTGATCCAGTGCGCTTCTATGAGAAACTTTTTTTGACAAGTTATTTTGACGTTTCTTTTAAATTGAAAAAAGATGAATGATGGATACTAAACTCGAATGCTGATTGGTGGATTTCATATACGTTCTAGGATGTATATGAAATCATATCCGTTTAGTTAACTGATGGCCTACATTTCCTTTTTGCAAACTGTGCAGAATAGTAGTTTGTGCAACTAGTGTGGATATGGACAATCCACACGAGTCGAACATTATATTTTTTCTACGATACATTCAAGAAAAAATCTAGAAAATAAACATTTGAATATACTGTAAAATAAATATAACTTGAAATTAAAAATGTTCAACAATTTTATTTATAATCGTACCAATTCAATTTTATGTCTTCACTAATTTTTTGTGATAAACGTACAGTTCTTAAATGTACAATATGTACAATTTGTACAATGCTACGGCTTCCCTTTTTAAATATACGATGCTGTTATAAGTAGACGTTGCCAGTCGGACTCCCTCATGAAAGGTACTGTACCATTATCTATAATAAATGAATATTCTGCTAAATATTTCAAACGTCTACCTGTTGTCGTTATTAATATCAAGCAGAATAATTATTTAAAAATGAAATTAACGGTAAAGAAAAATTTCCTCACGGGGAATCGAACCCGGGTCTACCGTGTGAGAGTCTGGTATGCTTACTACTGATCCACCAAAGAATATGAAAATCGTTTATCTATAACGTCAAATGTATTACATAATTTTTTCTTAAAAGAAACTAAAGCTCCTACCGTGTGTCCCGCGACACGTTCTACCTTTTATTTCGACGTTTCGGTAGCGTTCCAGCTACTGTTGTCAAGATTAACTAGTAATAAAATAATTTTTGGTCCCTATCTGACACAACGAAAAAATATGACTACTAGACTATCAATAATAGTGAAATATGAACAACATTTCCAAAATAAGCGGAAAAAGCGCTATCCCAATAAAAACCGTTCCTGGAACGTGCACTTCACTGGATTCCATTTCTAGTAGACTATCATATCGTTAGAATGTCATAAAATAGAATATTTTATTCACATACTATGAATGGACCTTAATACAATTTGACAACAAAGTTTTGTAGTCTTAAACTGCAAAATATTATTGATTGTCTAGTTGTCATATTTTCTCGTTGTGTCAGATAGGGACTAAAAATTATTTTATCACTAGTTAATCTGTAAAATAAAAAATAAAAAACATTATTGTGCTTTGATTCCCAAAAAATAAGAAAAAAAAAAGGAATGCCACAAGGAACTCACAGAAGAAATTTGTAAATAGTTACCATATTGTGTAATTCCTGATTCTACCATTTTGGTCCAATCAGCTGTATTTAATTTAATTAGCTCCGAGGTCCCAGAATCATCAGCTCGTTTTTCAATTGGAACATAAAAATCAGTAATTTTTTCAGTAGCAATAGATACAGATCCCCAATGAGATGAAAACGTTCCATTTAAAATTTGAATGAAAACATTTCTATCTTCTTCATTTACAAGTTTATTGAAAAATATACCCCTGGCTTCATACTTTAAGACCTACAAGTATTAATAAATACAAAACACGTCGAGGTTTCTAGCAAGATATAAATTCACCTGTAGCAGAAATTCTTCAACAGAAGCATTACCGTGATTATTATACCGTACGACTCCTTGACACCATTTTGTTACATCGTGAGGTGTGAAAATATAGTGCTTATTTTGGAGGATGTTAAAGGTAGTTCGTGTCTGCAAAATTAGTTGAAGATTTAATAAAAATGTTCAATAATAACCATAGAGATGCTACAGATAGATTTAACAAGTCATAGAGCACTGTGTATGTGGTAATATCCTTCTGAGCTCCGGTGAGAGAGGTAGAGACAGAAGATCAGAGGTTTTTCTCTCCTTTTCTGTGTATATACTATTAGAAAAAGACAGACTACACCTCCTACTTATTATCTCTCTCTTGGATCTGACGGATTCCGAGCTGGCTTGTTGCCTCTATCAGTAGTATTTCTATGATAATAACTTACTTTATCATATATTGAAATAAGAGTGGTTGCCAACTTAACAATTTTCGCTTTAGGAAATGAACTTGACAAGCTCCTTAAAACTGATGTCAGGTACGCGACGATTATAGCTGAAAAGTCTTCTGGTTCTGGCAAGCTAAAACAAACGAAGATTATCAAGCTTCCTTTTCGATCAATCCAATCCTCGCCGAGGAAAAAATCTTTTGTAGGCTTCAATCTCTGGAGTGTTTTTCTCCAATGAGTAATTCCAGCTAGGTCACTAACACTAAAGATGTGACTACATAAAACAAGTTCCTTCTTTAATCCCTTAACATCATGCCTAGCAACACTTTGGCAAGTTTATACCAATTTTCCGTTCTAAAGATCCAAATTTAGCTCCCCAATGTTAAGTTCGAAGTACATTTTCACGTTTTTAAATTAATTTTATATCCCAACTAGCAAAATCGAATTTGAAGAGGACTGAATTGTTGTATAATAGTGTAATAGCGTTGTTTGAAGGACTTTTTATTTCTATTAAGCCTTTTGTTGCGATAATTTAGTTTTTTAAAGAAAATTGTTGTATTAAATGATTCTATAGTGACTTTTACAATATATGCTATAAAGCATTATACGATCATTTCTTTTAAAATGATATAATACTTTATAAGCCAGTTTATACAATATCAAAAATATAATATTATAAGACTTTTATACCTATTGTACAAGAGTTCTATAATATACTATATAACTAACAGCTACAACATTATGAAATAGTTACTTAAGCTTGTCTTATTGAAGCTGTATAATGTTGTATAATAAGTATTGTATAGCATTCAATTGCGTTGCATTATAAAACACTTTTTAGTTGTATAGTGCCTAAATATTCTTCGTTATAAAACAGTTATCGTATACCGTTCCATTTCACAATAAAATATTGTTTAAGGCATTTCTTTGGGATAAAATTGTTGTATTATAAATCGCCATGTTTAAATAAGCAATTCTTGTACCGCTATCGCCGCCATTATGAGCAATTTAGTTGTAAACATGAAACTATATTGAAAAATGTGACTTTATCATTATTTAGAGAATTATATTGCGAAAGAATATCCATATAAAGTGATAAACTATTGAAATCATAAAAAAAGTATTCTAGGATTTCCCTTTTTTTTTAAGTATTTACTTGAAACTTAACCAGAATTTAAGCGCTTCATTTTATTGCCAAATATACAGTGTGTCCGCGTAAGTTGGCTACATATGGAAAACTATGTTAATATTGATTTTATGAAAAACAGGTATTCCTCATAAAAAGTTCTGCATTATCCAAAACCTCAAATGCAATCGTTACATATTTCTTTTTTTGAGCCGTATACGAGGTTTGTCGATAAATATTAATCTTACTCAAGAGTAAAGTACCTTTATTTTTCACGATACAGAAAAATTGTAGGAAGTAAAGTTGTTTAAAATTAAAATTTATATACAAATATGCAATTACAGCTATTTAGCATGAAAATTAAGGTTTGGTGATTATTTACGATTACAAATACTTTGTAATGTAAAACGTAAATAATCACCAAATCTTAATTTTCATGCTAAATAGCTGTAATTGCATATTTGTATATACGTTTCAATTTTAAACAACTTCACTTCTTACAATTTTTCTGTATTGTGAAAAATAAAGGTACTTTACTCCTGAGTAAGATTAATATTTTTTGACAAACCTCGTATACGGCTCAAAATAAGAAATATGTAACGATTGCATTTAAGGTTTTAGATAATGCAGAACTTTTTATGAAGAATACCTGTTTTTCATAAAATCAATATTAACATAGTTTTCCATATGTAGCCAACTTACGCGGACACACTGTATACCCTTAATCTATCAGTGAAATTTGCGGCGCATTAAAATTTGTGCTATTAAACCATCCAAATGAAATTATTATTTTTACTATCAATGTCCGCCCAGGCGGACCAAGTCGTTTTGATAAGTCTCCATTTCTACAAATGAAATGTATGATGCACGTTCAAATTGAAATATAATTTGGTTCTGATATTCTTCACTAAAAAATGATATGCTCTTATAAACTGCTAGATGACGAAATGTTTCCATTGTGCTCGAATTAACAGCATTATAAAAAAATATATTGCATTATACAACCATTTTGTAAGAATTTCATAGTGCCGCTTCAATCACATTTTATAGATGTGGCTACATGACACAATATGAAATCATTTTATAGTAGCTGTATAAATGATTATAAAACAGTTCATTAAGAGTTGTATAAATGTGTATTAAACAGTAATATAAAAGTTGTATAAACTTTTAATAGAACTGTTATACAACCAAACAATTGTAGAAAAATGGGCCCTTCTTAGTTGTATAAGGATTATTTAATTGTTTTGTAGACCGTTATAAGAATTTCAGTATCCTATAAGATATATCTTGTAGCTGTTTATACCAACTTTATAGAATTTAAATTGCTACTTGGGATATATTTCGCGCGATCGATCTTTTTTGTTTATTTACATTATCGGTTGTCAGGACGGTGGGTTGTGTTTACTGGTTTCTAAGTCTAACACGTCGGTAAGTGATTTACTTACCGACGTCTTAGCCCTACATACATTTAAGTGGTCCTACATAATATATTTCTTCATACATTACACAAAAGGAACAAAATAAATAAGAAGATTTATATTTTTTTTGCGCGATCGATCTTTTTTGTTTATTTACAGCATCGGTTGTCAGGACGGTAGGTTGTGTTTACTGGTTTCTAAGTCTAACACGTCGGTAAGTGATTTACTTACCGTTCAGACGTCGGTAGTTAAATTACTTACCGACGTCTTAGCCCTGCATACATTTGAATGGTCCTAGATGATATATTACTTCATTCATTACACAAAAGGAACAAAGTTTATTAATATTTTTTTAATGAAGAGAACCGAACAGAACAATATATTAAGTGATAAATAGCATAAAAACAATTTCACCAAAATGCAAATTATATTTTAAACTGATCGAGAAATATAAATGTCACTTTTGACATTATGTTCATTTCGAAGAAATTTAAATTATTTTATTCGAAATTTAATACGATCGCGCAAAAATGGTATAAGCATCTCGAACGTTAAGGGTAATACCGGTCTCCAGCAAAATTGGAGCAAAATTGGAGCAAAATTGGAGCAAAATTGGAGCAAAATTGGAGCAAAATTGGAGCAAAATTGGAGCAAAATTGGAGCAAAATTGGAGCAAAATTGGAGGCTTCGCTACGCTCAGCCTCCAAACATTGCTGTCGATCGGTAAACAACCCTTACTGTTCTTAATATAAGCACTACAAAAGCGTTTTCGATTATTTACTTTTGGCTGCTAGTAGCAGCTCGTAGTGACTGAATTCCGTTCGTTTATTACTGGGCGTGACGCCTAGTATTACCTTCCCCTTGCCCCTCAAGCACATACAGAAAAGTATCAGCTTCAAGCCACGGACATTTATTTGACGTTTGTCCAGTTTGACGTTTATTTAAAGGTTAAGATTGTGTCGATTACGATTTAATACGATTTAAACCTTACTGAAAATATTTAAATATGCAAAATTTTATTATCAAAAACATTATAATTGAAAACTGTTTTTCTAACAACACAGGAAATTCATTGGCATTGGCACATGTCAGGTGGTTTTGAGCATCCTAGAAAATCGTGTTCGTTTTGCTCAAAAGTCGTGATGACTGAGGCGTCACGCACAAGAGCTTGAAGCCCAAATAAACGAAAGCAACATTAATATACTATAAAGCCTGCTTATGTCAATTTAACTTCTCTGTCAACTGTAACTGTCTGAATTTATTTATTTTTATCCATTTTTATACAGTCATTCACCCATTTTTCGTTTTTAGTCTATAGTTACATGGAGACTCCATGCTTTCTTACCTGATGGTGAAGATTCTTAAGTTAGAAGAAAATCTTTGAGATAAGTTGGTAGTGGCTTCCAAAGATCCTACAATTGTAATATTTTCAACCCCGATAAATTCCACGCTTAAGTCGAAGAACCCTCTGTATACGATCAACTAAAATGTAAATAAACTAATGTCAATAGTGTGTCAAAATTTGAATACTTAACTAAATGTTCGATATTTTTTCATAAATGGATATTTTACGGGTAAGTTCATTGATAAATGATAGAGGTGAGGTATTCCGTTCTCTTCCATTTCTTATTGAAGTTTTTGTAAGGTCCACTTTAAAAAGAACCCCGTACATTATTAAAATTGATACGTGTTATCAGAAAATACATTAATCAAAGAATATAACTGCAAATGACTCCAAATTTTGGATACAATATACCTTAAATTATATATCTGCAATTGATTGTAACTGGGAATTAAAAATTTAAATGAAATGACATAATTAATGTTCTACTTTCGAGAAAATTGATTTATTTGTCTACGAAAGCTTCTAGAGATAACCTGAATATACATAAACGAAATCTAATATTTGATCTTTAATTTTATTTTTGGAATTTTTTTTAAATGGAAAGAGATTTAAGTATCATACAGCGTGTTAATAAGAAAAGCTACACCGTATCGAAATGTCCAAACTGGACGTGTGTGCATCATTGAGAAGTGTTAGTGAAATATTGTGGCGTGTTCCAAAACAATGCAGCGTAGGAAAATTGCCGGTGAATGTTTTATTTTATCTACTACCACTTTTATAACCCGAAACCCAATAAAATGTTTGATTGTAACGTTCCATGTTCCATCATTATCTTCTTTGTTCCATTTTGTTTCCTCTTTCGTAGATAATTAATTTTGAGTATTCCAGTTTCTCTCCATTCTCTTCCTTCCGATGAAGAATAGATATCTTCCCTCGGGAATTAGTCTAGTAAATGAAGGGACAAAGCTCCTGAAAAGTCTCTGAAGACTTCATTTTGGGCTCAATTCGTATGAGGAAAAACTTAACGCGATTGAGTTTACGGAAGGGGTGGGAAATGCCCCCCCAAACCCTGGAAAATGGGTTTCTCGCTAATATGCGAATTAGAGAATTTTTCTTTAGATAAAAAATGGAGATCTACAGAAATGGTCCCCATCATTAGTTTCTAAAATTCGATAGTTATCGATAAGATGAGACCTAAAAGTCTTTTCATTTTGGGATGCTGCTCTGCCTGTAGGAATTCTGCTGTCTATGCATTAACTTGTAAGCGGGCGGACGAATTGTTCCATAACTCGGTAAAAAATTGACATTTCCCGATGATTCAAAGTTCATTGCAATGGGAAGACCCTTAGCTATCATTCCATGTGACTTGCAGCTTGTCCGTACTTGACAAAAATATTTTAAAAAGCGGTCAAAGTTTTTTTCCACAAGATTTTGAGACTATTTCATCACTTTGTTTATATTTTTTTTAAAAATAGTCTTTTATCCTATTTTTTTAAATAATGGAACCTTAGGAGGTCTTGAATGATCTCAGAAATTTTTTTTCAATATCTTTCTTGCGTTTTGGTGAAAGATTGATTTGTTTATTTACATTTTTCAGCCGTTTTCGGAATTCTGTACAATCTGTGGAACAAGCGCGATTTAAAAATGTATCATCCTATATATTGCTTTTCAATGCACATCATTTCAAAGCTTGGAGTGTCTAGTTTTCAAATGTACTTTTTGATTTTTAAAATAATCCTATCATTTTCCATAAATCAGGGAAATTGATCAAATCGGTGAAAACCGGACTTTTTTTTTAATAAATAAAGTAACTTTTTTTCAAAACTCTAGAAAGATTTAAAAAAAAAATTCTGAAATCATTCAAGACCTCCTAAGGTTCCATTATGAGAAAAAATTAGGATAACAGACTATTTTTTTAAAAAATATGAATAAATTAATGAAATAGTCTCAAAATCTTGTGGAAAAAAACTTTGACTGCTTTTTTATAGTATATTACGTAACGAGTGCGAAAAATCACTTTCGCACAAGTAATGTACATTATTTTTCCTACGACCAAATTGTAACAAATATTGTTTAATGTAATGGTTTTTTAAAAATAATGTTGACATCGGTGAGTGCGGAAATGGAATGAGTGAAATTCACTTTGAAACGAGTTATGTACACTATTTTTCCTACGGCCATAGATATTTAAAGTACCTAGTATTTAAGTACCTTAGGTTTTTCGCTACTATCAGTATCAACTTCCATTAGGTATAATGAAAAACCGAGACCAACACTTTTTATTTCTAGTTCATCTCACAATTATAATTCGTTTACACTTTTATGTAATAAATATTTTACTTACACTTTACAAAAACTATTTCTATGCTTTGTGTTATAATTTGAGAATTTTGACATAAGCCTACTTTATTATTTTTCACTTTTATAATTAGTATATATTTTTTACGATCTCGCGATAAATTTACGAAATATGATGGTTTTATTTATTTAAAAACATCAATAACTGTACCTACCTACAACATATGATTTTTTTAAAATATTCAGTTTGTAGTGCAAAATATTTTCAAAATAACGCAGAAGACATTTTAATTCTTTATTATTTGATTTCTTTAAATTCCTACAGCTATACTATAGATATACCCAAAATAAGAACATTTGACAGCTATCCGCGTCATGCGAACCGTGCGATATGATATCACACTAGGGTGATATCATAGCGCACGGTTCGCGTCACTATGATGATATGAGAAACTTTCCTCCAGAGAAGACAGTGCGATATATGTTAATTTCCTATATGGTCGTAGGAAAAATATTTTTGTCAAGTACGAACGAGCAGCAAGTCACATGGAATGATAGTTTTCCCATTGTGATGAACTTTGAATCATCGGAAAATGTCAATTTTTTGCCGAGATATGGAACAATTCGTCCACCCGCTTACAAGTTAATGCATAGACAGCAGAATTCCTACTGGCGGAGCATCAGCAGCTGAAATGAGGAGACTTTTAGGTCTCATTATCTCGATAGCTATCGAATTTTCGAAAACAATTATGGGAACCACTTTTGTAGATAATTGGTTTGTTCCCGTAGCAAGTTCCTAACTGTTATGGACATATTGAGTCTGCGCAGTATCAAATAAGCGTTCCAGCAGAGCCTGAACTCCATAACAGTTAGGAACTTGCTACGGGAACTAACCTAATAAGACGATCTTCATTTTTTATCGGAAGAAAAATTCTCTAATGGCCGTTTGCACCAATAGAAGCATAAGCTTAGAATAGCTATTAGACCGTCAACCCGCTGCAAAAAAGCGTGATGATAGTTAAACGTATGCCTCCTTGAGGTTCGGTAATTTTGCTCATTTTCATTAACAATCAAGCGAAATAAATATTTGCTCGTGGGGGAAACGACAGATAATTTAATTGTTTATTACAATGAAAAATTACATTTTGCAATTTTAGTTTCACTTATACCGAGACACCAAACTTTAGTTTTTGAAAAAAAATCCACCGCAAAATGATCGGCATACGTGCAGCGTGCGACTCAAGGTTTGGCACACACCCTTAAAAGTGTAACAAATTATATTATTACTAAATCATATTATCACGTATGCCCTTTTGCAATTGGCCATTTTTTGGCCTAAAGTGCACATATGTCGAACGGCATACATTAAACGTATGCCATTTGAAAAATATATAATTTTCAATGTTAATTACACTTTGCAATTTCAATTGAATGTGAAAATGTCATTGCCAATACCCTTTCAATCGATACAGGTGTATACAGGTGCCAATATACTTAGGCGCGATAGAACCGTATGCCCTTCGACATCTGTGCACTTTATGCCAAAGAATGGCCAATTGAAAAAGGGCATACGTGATAATATGATTTAGTAATAATATAATTTGTTACACTTTTAAGGGTGTGTGCCATTTTGCGATGGATTTTTTTCATAAACTAACGTTTGGAGTCTCGGCATACGTGAAGCTGAAATTGCAAAATGCAATTTTTCATTGCAATAAACAATTAAATTATCTGTCGTTTCCCCCACGGGCAAATTTTTATTCCGCTTGATTGTTAACGAAAATGAGCGAAATTACTGAATCTCAAGGAGGCATACGTTTAACTATCATCACGCTTTTTTGCAGCGGGCTGACGGTCTATATGGCGAGTTTAAAATTTAAGGGTCGCTTTTAGTTAAATTTCAGTTGCACCAATGTTTTTGCTCTGCTTCTTAGCTAAGTGTTTAATACATTTGTCAACCTCGCAATTTAATTGAGTTTTATTCATTTCTTTATGGTTTCCAGTGACTTTTCGTTTTTGTGGTTTGAAATAACGTATTAAAAGTTTTTTTCATCCAATTTTTCATAATAGTTTTTACGGTTGTACCGTCTTCTTTGAAATCCATTTCCAAGAATATCCAATACTTCCAGATCATCCTCTATAAACTTCCTTCTTCAAAAATAAAAAATAAAAACCGAAAACAGAAAAATCATTGACATATATGTCACTGAAAACACAAGAGTGTTAGGCTAAAAATTTCCACTTTCCACACTTAAATATCAATTGGTGCAAACGGCCATTATTCGCATACGTGCCAGATATTAGCGAGAAATCCATTTTCTAGGGTATTCCCCCCTTCCGTAAACTTAATCGCGTTAATTTTTTGAGTTGCAAATTGAGCACAAAGTGAACTCCTCAGCAACTTTTCAGGAGCTTTCGATATTTTCAGGTGTTCAATTACTGGACTAAATAAATATGTACAAGTTCAAAATTGTCTAATTTAGTGTGTTCTTTGTGTACCCTCTTGGTACAAACTTGAGCTCGTTGCCAACCTTTTAAATTGGACATTGACTCTTATCTATGATTGACTCTACATAAAAAAATAATGACAATGTGTCAAAACATTTACATATTTGTCAGTTATTAACGATTTTTATTGTATCTACAATTATTTTACATTTGTATGCAGATTTTTCGTATGCAAGAGCCTGTCTCGAAGACGTTGTTGGCAAAGAAACAAGATAATATCGGTCAATACAAAGAAGTAGTACAAGAGAAAGACGTTCTTATCAAGAACAATAAAGCTAAAATAAAAGAGCTGGAAGGAGAGGTAGAATTAAAACTCATTTTCGTAAACTGTTATATTTGTGATTATTTTTAGGTTTCAGAGTTGAAGTTAGCAAATCAAAAACTAGACGCAAGACTTAGAGCGAGCACTTTTGATGATAATAGTTTGCAAGAAGTGATGCTGAATTATGATGATTTTTTCAAAAAAGTTTGGAATGAACGAGAAGAATTATTGAGAAAAGGTGCCGTTATGGATACCTATCTAGAAAATTTAGAGATTTCGTATAACGAACTTTTAGAAAAATTCCAAAAATCTAAGGAGATAATATTTGGAATGAAAAAGAATCAAGATCTATTGATGGACGAGCTTGAAGAATATAGAGAGATTATAACGGTTCTAGAGAACAAATATGACAGTCTAAAGGTACTAAAAAACTATTATTGACATTTTCACTAGTACTCGATACTCGATCCATGTTTTCCTGAAATCAACGTAACATAAACAACACTTTTTAACATCAAAATCAAATTTTGACATCGAGGGAGCTGAAGCTAGAGCTCATTTCTCCCTATGCGTTTACCCCGTCGCCTGACTTATACTTTGGCAAGCTTATCTGAAGCCGTGAAAGGAATGCAGTCGAAAACATTCGATATTGCCACGTTTAACTATGAAAAAGCTAAAGTGCTGAGTATGTAGGGATAATAATTAGAAATGGGACGATTTTTAATTAACAATATCATCAAACATTCATTCTTAAATGTGCTTGTTTCCTTGGATTTTTTCTATTAACATTATTTTTTCAATTTATGAATGTTAAAAAATGAGCACTTTTCCAAATTTGTTATGGGCTTCTTCAAGCTCTGGCAGCGTTGTTCGAAAACCATAATTACCACACCCTCTGAATTACGTAATTGGTGATTTTTATCGAAAGCTGACTTCTTATTGGCAATCGCGTGCGTATGTTCTTCCCTCTCACTTCGTCAATTGACTGATATTGATTTATCCAGTGGCGTTGGTATTGTCAGTGACCATTGTATTTTCAATTTCACTTGGTAAAATAGGTACCTACCGTACGCCATTTGTAAGTTTATGACAGATATGCGCCATGTTTCCTCGCCTCTTACCGATGCTCCGTAGCTTCAGATAAACTTGCCAAACTATACACATATTGTTTGTTATTGCTAATAATTGTCAACTTCATAGCTAGTAGCGGAAAAAAAATTTTAATTGCTTTAGGAACATTCAGAATCTACAATAGAGGAAGCTAACATACAAATCGATCAGCAGCGGAAGGAGAATATGGAGGAAATAACAAAGTTGAAATTTAAGATTATACAAAGACAAGCGAAAATTAGCGAGCTAGAAAAGCAGATGAGATTTGAGGACGCCAAACCTTTGTTGGCTCCACTCAGAAATAAAATGGCGGATAATTAATGAAAAAACGGAATATCCATAGCTATTGTTTTGTGTTAATAATAAAATTTCAGTAAAATGTTATTCTTCGATTTTTATTTTCATAAATAACTCGTTATATGATGAATTTTTAACTACAGACTATAAATTAAGATGAAAAAACGAACTTACCTGATTTAGAAACTCAATAAGTATATTTGTACCCCATTTATCGGATTTTAAAAGATGTAAGTTCTTAAAATGGAGTATCAGATGTCCTTTTTTTGGTCTCAATACTTTACCTTTGTGTGTATTCACTTGCAGGCAATACTAAAATTCAACAGTTAACGTAAATAATTAATAAATATTTTTGGACTTGTGCTTTTATTCCAGAGATATCCACGTTTTCATACAAAAAACATTGTGCGGTAACGTGTGTGGTAAGAAGCATTTTACGCACGAATGGAAAAGTTACGCACGAT
The DNA here is from genome assembly GCA_910591675.1 of Galerucella calmariensis. NCBI lineage: Eukaryota > Metazoa > Arthropoda > Insecta > Coleoptera > Chrysomelidae > Galerucella > Galerucella calmariensis. The sequence continues at coordinate 288,771 of CAJUYG010000049.1, read as the reverse complement.
GCGGCGAGTGCGTAATTCCGTGAGTGCGTAAAATGCTCTACAACACGAGTTACGTACTATACTTTACCTACGACCTACTTGTACTTGTATTTTTCATAAGAAGCATAAGAAATAACAGTTACATAATTAGAGGTGCTTGGTAAACTCCATCTCTATTACTCTATTACCAATGAAAGAAGCACATTAAAGAACTAACGTTTAATCATTATTAATATATTTTTGATAATCGAAAGTCCATTTTTCAATTATAATCAATACATATACATAGCCCTTTGGGCTTTTCATAGTTAAACGTGGCCATATCTAATGTTTTCAACTAGTAAATTTTTAATAAAATGGAGACGTCTATTGACAGTTGCTAAGATGTTGCTAGGGAAGCCGTGCGATTTACTTTACAGCTGTGCGTTTCTTTTACAGTGCGTAATAGACGTCATTACATTGATACCGACTGTGTGTTATTGACTGATTACAGGGGTGGTCGTAGTTAAAATGCTTTACAACACGAGTTACGTACTATACTTTACCTACGACCTTCTTGTACTTGTATTTATAATCTTATTATTAATAATACTTGAACAACATCAACAATAGATATTTTTAATAATTTTATTTTATAACATTTAATTCCATATTAGTTATTATAATAGTTGTTTATAGTGACAGTACAGTTATTGAACACAAATCATAAATCGCTTCCTTTGCTTGTTGAAGCATAAGAAACAACAGTTACATTATTAGAGGTGCTTGTTGGTAAACTTTCATCTCCATCTCTGTTACTCTATTACTAATGAAAGAAGCACATAAAAGAACTAACGTTTAATCATTATTAATATATTGTTGATAATCAAAAGTCCATTTTTCAATTATAATCAATACATACTTAGCCCATTGGGCTTTTCATAGTTAAACGTGGCAATATCAAATGTTTTCAAATAGTAAATTTTGAATAAAATGGTGACGTCTATTGAAAGTTGCTAAGATGATGCTAGGGAAGCCGTGCGATTTACTTTACAGCTGTGCGTTATTTTTACAGTGCGTAATAGACAGCATTACATTAATACCGATTGTGTGTTATTGACTGATTACAGGGGGGTGGTAGGTAAAAGAGATTACAGTGAACGAAGGCATAAAAATGTCCTTTTGAATGAAACAGTTGCTGTGGGAGATCTCCATGTTTATACAGTGCTTGTTCATTCCATGTCTCACTATTTTTTGTAGCTGCATTACAATAAAAAATAAACTTGATATCTTACCTGATACATTTTCGTCACAACAAAATTTGGCATCAAATTTCCACTGCAATGAATTGTTACAATATCTGCGTTTGATCGCTCGTTGACTAGTGCCTCTAAAATCAACCTGAAAACATTCATGTAAGGCTTTCGGGCTATAACATAGAGCTTTGTTCGCACATAAACTACAAACCAGTTAGTATAATTGAAATGTTTCAATTCAACTAACTGACCAGGATCATGATGGGTCGTTTCATTGTCGCTGATACTTTATAATTTCTACTTGGATAATTCTAAATGTATGTAGAAATCGTTTCTAATTTAAAATGATTCTACAATAATATATAGTTAGTTTGGAGTGTTAAGGAGCAGTAGATTTGAAAACTTTGGAACAAATTTCAAGAAAATATGTCTTGGTTTTCCGTAGCTAATTTGAAAGGATATTTCATATCCTGAGTCTTCTACCACTATCATTTTCAAGTGATAGATAGTACTGAAGCTAAATACTGAAAAAAACGTCAATTTGAAAGTCTCGGAGCTTCCAAAATCTCAAGAATCAAGATATTCAACTATGAAATACAAAAAGTCACATAAAAGAGCCTCAAGGTCAACAGAATACATAGATAATATCTTCGTTTTCATTAATAACATCCTCCATTATGTGAAAACTAGACAGCTCACACCAATCTTTTTTTTTTATTCTGCTATTTAACGTCGGTCTATTTCTGCGACTGAGGCTAATCACCGACGCCGGGAGCACTCTACCCCTAACCGGACATTTTGGCGAACCCACTAGTGTTCCAACCAGTGGTAGCGTTCTTTAACGAGCCCAACATCGATGGACTCGGGACCTCGGTTTTACGTCTCCTCCGAAAGACGGCATATCTACATTATACCTCGTGCTCATTGGTATAATGCCTGCGAGCTGCGATATGCTAGTCCGCTGCAGGCTGTACGGGCCCTATACGATGGTTTTCCCTGGCATGGTCCTCACCCATCCAAGTACTTACCATGTCCGACCTTGCTTGACTGTAATTATCGCATCAAACGCGTTCCACTACAGTGCTGGGTCGTCGCCCCTCACACCAATCTCTAGAGTGTTTCCACTCGGCTGTTTTGGTTCCTGTTTATTCGCACTTCGCAGTAGAATTGTTTAAATAGTGCCATAGTGTCAGCTTTTTATCGCGGCATAAATTAGTTCGAAAAATAATGAACATTGAATCACTTACGTTTTTGCCGAACCATGTGGACCCACTAAAAGAAAATGCTGCTCTCGTTTTTCTGTTAGCCAGTGACGTAAGTTATAGAGATATTGTTCAATTTGCCCCGTCAAAATTAAACATATATTTTTATTATTATCAGCTGTAACATTGGGATTAGTATAGTAGGAATCTATCAGGTCACGTTCACTGTTATAGCGACATCTTAAAATTAAGGGTGGAGCTGGTTCTCCAATCCAATCAAACACCTAAAATAGGAAGGTTACAAAAACTATAAAATTCTATTGAGCAACTGATTTTCCTGACCTGCTGAACAAAAACTTCCTTAAAATCATCTTGAAGTTGATGACCTAAGCCATTGGCTAAAGCAACTGTGAAGTGGGCTTTACTCAGCACTTCCTCCAGCTGACTAAGACCTGTTAATGCTATAGCTGTTTTTGAGCAAGGTAAAGTTACTTCCGCATTCTTAAGAATCCAATTAACAGCTGCAAAAATCAATCAATGACACTAAAGAAAAATTACTCTAAAATTATCAAACCTTTTAAAAAGTAGTCGTTGACTAAAGGCTCTAACAAAGGTTTCTGCTCTTCCGTCAATCTATCAACAAAACTAGAAACAACATTTTGCAAATCAAGATCTTCTTCACTAAGTAACACAATCCCCATCCTAGATATCGTTGCAGGTGAAGCGCTGCTTAAGTCGTGAGTTTCAAAAATAAAATTCACGTTAGGCCCGAACTGGATTCTCCATCCAGAAGGTAGTGATAAGAGGCGGTTGTCATCTAAGACTGAATTCAGAGATTCTACCCACTCGGGATCTATGTCACCGTCGCATATTATCCAGGACCAGCTATCTAAAGATTAAACATAATCACTACAATGCAATCACTCTTATTTCAACAATGATAAATGGTATGCAAAATGTATTCTTACTCGCATTTTCAGATACCACTTGTAAACTAAAACTTGTAATAACACCGTCATTCCATTGACCTGTATCTGCATCCATTTTACCCAGAAGCTGAGCCCTTGTTATACTTTTTGGATTCAAACAGTAATGTTTGATTGTTTTTCCCATTTTGATTAAAGCCTGTAATAACAAGAAGATATTATCCGATTGTATTATTACCAATTACTATTTTACCTTCAAAACTAGTTTCCGGATAGTTGTTTTACCAGATTTCGGAGGACCTACAATAGCTACACCCATTCTTTGTTGCAGCTGTTCATACAATTCCAAACATTTTTTCATCTGTAAAGTAAATAATTTATGCAGTAGCACAAGAATAAAATAGTAGTTTGTACAACTGGTGCACAAAGCTAGAGCGCTAGGTTTGCGGCACTCGCTTTACGGCTCGTGCCACAAACTTCTACGCTCGTGAGATAAGTGATTTGCGTACAAGTTTTACAACCACATTTATAAATGAAAGAGATACAGTAAATTATATTTTATATTATTCAAGCTTTGAACAGAATGAGCTTACACTATTTATTTAAATAGATAGAAAAATTAGTTGAATGTATAATTATAATTAATTGTAAAAATTGAACAATTTTGTATTGAAGCCTCAGGTAACAAATTTTCGATAATATCTGGAGGAGTATTTTCAAGGTCCGAATTTGACAACTCAAAAGATAAATTATTTTGATCTTGGTTCATGTCACGGGTGATGGCCCTTTTGACAAATATCTATCCCAGTAATATCTATCCGAACTACCGGATTTTTCATGAAGTATCTACTACTAGAGATGGGTGCATGGGATCAAGAAAATGTTGAAAAGTCTTTTGGGGCCCAGCCGTGAGGACTTTGGGAGTTAAATGGATCCAACTAACCTACATAACGTGATTGTTGATGATTTTGTTCGGTTTCATTGCTTCCGCTTGCTTTTAAAACACCGCCCTAACAAATTGACCATTGCGGAGGCACCCTCTGGAGAAATTGTGATTCTGATGGCACAGAAGTGTAGCAGACCTCCTCATGAGCCTCAGACATACAAGACATTTGCTATTATTGCGAGATTTATAGTGCAAAATGTTATGCTCAGGACGCAACTACAAGACTCCACCACCGCCAAACCGGAGGGCCTACACAGTTTTAACCCATCACGATCTTTTAGTTATCATTAAGACTACAACATATCAAAAAAAATCGAAAATCGTACGAGAGCCAGGATTACCTATAAAATGGTGCAGGGTCCTTTAAAAATTGTACACCAATAAGAAATTCACTATTAGGTTGAATTGTCAAAAAAAGTTGACAGGTCAGAGGTAGCTTTGTTTGACATTTCGGTGCGGAAAGTGCTATAGCGTGTACTTTTCGCATTACTTTTCCAACGGTTATCAAAAGAATGAAGAAAAGACCTGCTATGCGTATAAAAATTTTTCTAGAAAAGCGTGTTTTGCATAGTGGTTGAAGGAAAACATATAAAAGTCAGCATCGCACCTGTCGCTCGTTTTCAATCAAACCCATTTCCTTGAAACACTTTTCCAAGCTGGTTCTCATCAAATTATCTTTCGTGAATTTTAGATCGACTCCTTTGAAGACGTCTTGCAAAATGGATTCAAACTTTTTGCCATCACAGAACGACAGTTTTGATACTGTATCCATTTTAAGTACTTGAACAATGAGTGACATCTCTGCATTTATGTCGATAGGCTTTTCAATGTCTGATTTCGTTTTTCTGAGAGCTCTTCCACAGCCAGATAATACAGTTCTAACTGACCTCAAGCCCCAATCGTAATGTTGTTGCTTACTCAGTAATTTACTAAAACAATATTAGAGGAAATTATGGAAATATTGAAAAAACTGATATGAAAGAGAATTCACAAAGCATAAGAACAAAAGCAGAGAAAAAAAAAGGTAGAACGTGTCGCGGAACGCACGGTAGGAACTTTAGTTCCTTTTAAGCAAAGATTATGTAATACATTTGACGTTATAGATAAACAATTTGCATATGCTTCGGTGGCCGAGTAGTAATCAAACCAGACTCTCACGCGGTAGACCCGGGTTCGATCCCCCGTGAAGATGTTTTTTTTTATTGTTAATTTTATTTTCAAATAATCATTCTGTTTGATATTGATAACGACAACAGGTAGACGTTTGAAATATTTAGCAGAATATTCATTATTATAGATAATGGTACGGTACCCATGAGGGAGTCCGACTGGCAACATATACTTATAACAGCATCGTATATTTAAAAAGGGAAACCGTAGTATTATACAAATTGGACATTCAAGAACTGTACGTTTACCACAAAAAAATTAGTGGAAACATAAAATTGAATTGTTAAATTTTTAATTTGAAGTTTTATTACAGTTTATAGAAATTTTTATTTTCTAGGTTTTTTCTTATGTGGGTCGTAGAAAAAATATGCTGCTCGATTCGTGTGGTTTGTCCATATCGCACTTGAACGATTGACTTCGTCCTCGTGCGATATGGCCATCATATCCACACTAGTTGCACAAACTAATAATTCTTCCAAAATATGCCCTTTTACATTTAAAAACAACCTGCCAAATGTCAAATCAATTTATCCATCCATTTTAAAGTTATCGAATTAAAACATTCAAGTTTTAAAAATTTCAACACCCTGTATTTCGAAAAGTAAATGTGCTAGACCCCTTAATCCTCTTATCATTTTGTCCAATTTTACGAGAGGAATCTAGGTACATACAAACGTTGTAACTACCCTTAACGTTCGAGATGCTTATACCATTTTTTGCGCGATCGTATTGAAATAAATTCCGAATAAAATAATTTAAATTTCTTCGAAATGAACAAAAAAGATCAATCGCGCAAAAAAAATTATGGAAATAATAGTAAAAATTTATCCGAACAAATTCAAGTAGATCACCAGCACTGCGAATACCAGCTTTGCATAGAATTTTAATATAGCGTCGGTAGTTCAGTGGTAGAATGCTCGCCTTACACGCGGGCGGCCCGGGTTCGAATTCCGGCCGGAGCATATAAATCGCTGCTTCGTAAACGAGAGAGATCCTAAAGGGAGAGCACAAGCACGCAAGCAAGGCACATAACGAAGCAACGTAACATAACGTAGCGTAACGTAACGCGTAACGGTCAGATCTTTTGCGTCGCGACCCCTGGTCGCTCAAACATAACCTGACGTAAAGAACTAAAGTTCCAATAATTCAAGCAGAAAAGTATGATTGATATTGAAAATTCTACCTGGAAATCTTAAATACTTCCACAATCTTCTTGGCTGCTATATTCGCACTTTTATATCCTTCACAATGAAGAAGAGCCCTTGCGATCTCTTCATTATCCGGATGAGTCATCACTACTGGTCTAAATAATTGTTTCAAGTTATCCGGCAACTTATTCCTACCTCCATAACCACCTCCGGCTGGATTTAAAGTTACAAATATGCCGCAATGCTTATTAACTTCCACCTAAAACCAGCAATAGCTTTAAATTATGTTGAATTAATTAAATATAACTGAATAGCATGAAGAAATTTTAATTTTTTTGTTAAAATTGTAGATTTAAATCTGGACATGTCAAACTAATAATCGACAATGGTTGCTACTTGCCTCTTGATCTAGCAATTGCACGGTATTTTTATTTGTTCTAATCGAAACTTGAATATCGTGAATTAACATAGAAATTGCTGATAGTGTAGCTTCATCTAGTCTATTGAATTCATCAAAACAGCCCCATGCCCCAGTTTTAACTAAGCCGATGAGGATTCTACCCATTGCCGATACATCTATACCCTGGAATTAAAAAAACAAGATTTTGCTCCTTGTAAGATTATATCTAGTTGATCTATACCTCATCGCAATTAAAGACCAGAACTTGTCTTCCTAGTAATCCTCCGAGTGCTTTGACAGATTCTGTTTTTCCAGTTCCAGCTGGACCATAAGGATTTCCTCCCATTCCTAAATAAATCCCCTGAAAATCCAAAAATGTTCTTTCAGGCATTGAAGGCATTCCACTACAGTGCTTGCTTAGTTGTTATTTTCCTAATTTTCACCAAGAAGCTGGTTTTGAAAAATAATAAGTACATACCTGTGTTAATGTTAAAAAGCATTTATCTGTTAATGGTGTTTGAACAAGTTTGGGAGCATTTCCGAGATACTCATAAGAATATTCCATTCTTGAATTAGCCATTTTAACTGTGACTTCTCCAACGGAATTATTGTAGTACCTAAAAACCCGTTCATGAAAATATTACAAAGCTACTTCTCAATAAAGTACCTTAATTGCTTTTGCCACGTCCATTCAGAAACTTTAGTTACATTATTTTCCATTAATTCTTCTAAAACTGTTATATGGTGAATTGTATCAAGTAATAGTGCTTTTAGCTTCAGTTCTAAAACATTGTCTCCCTCTGAATTTTTTCCCTGCGAATTATTAAGTTCGAGAGAGCTGTAGTGCTCTAGCTGGTTCTGAAAATGTATAGTAAATAGAGTACACGCATATTTCATATTTTGCTTGGATATTAATTTATAATAGTAAATATGATATCAAAAATTACTAATAATAGGAAATAAACCAGTTTCCATTGGAAATTATTCCCAAATTTTAAAATAAAATTCAATTTCAATGCACTTTCCGACCACAACCCGAGGATTTCCGAACGCTACCGATGATACGTGTGATGTCATATCTCTTGTGTTTACGTTTACTTATGTCAATATGGCCGGTATTGCATTAGGTTATGTGTAGTTGTGTGTTTATATTGTATTTTAATCAACTATTAATTGCTTCATGGACGTAAAAATATCATTTATCGCCAACCGTCAGTAAAACCGTCAATTATCAGATTGATTTCCGGTAGCAAACAAACAGTTTACATATGCGTCTGGTAAAGTAAAGTGACATATGCGTGTGGTAAAGTATTTTGACTTTGACATTACTCGAAAACCATCATCTGTCAGTGTCACGCTTCTCCCTATTAAGGCTCGATAATAGTTTTCTTGCGATTTATTTATAACAAATTATTGTTGGAACTCCTTCGACTTCAGGAATTAACTTTTATAATGCTTCAGGGTGTACCTCCAATTTAAATATAACAAATAATAAGTAGATTTGTTCTATATGTGCTGTAATAATAAAATGCTATGAAATATACCTCAGTTTTTTATATTCTGAATTCTGAGCAGTTGGCGATAAAATTTTGTATGCACCACGTCAGTAAAGTGTCTTTATCGGACTCACCTGTTATTCGCCTCGCTTCGCTTGTCTCATAATAAAGAATCACTTTACTGCCTTGGTACATAAATAACTATTATATGTTTGTTTGAGACCATTACGTGTTTGTGTGTGCTTTTTTTATTTCTATTAGTCAACGTAAAGTGGAAAGTGGTCATAAATATTCGATATTTCCGAGGATATTTTAAAACTTTCGGAAGAATATATTTTATTTACTAGTTCAGTGTTCAGTGACGATTCTTTTATATTTTGTGAGTAAAGCAATCAATCTGCTAACGAAGTGGCACTTCAGCACGCGTGCTGCGAAACGGATACCCATCCTCAATCCTGTCAATTCAGTCTGCCTGAATGTTATCGCACATGCGCATTTTCATTGTTATTTTAAAGTAACGAGGTAATTAAAAAAGATTAACCTGTGATTATTCTTGTAAATAAAAGCTGTGACTACATATCAAAGACAACAAATTAATATAATTACGATATTAGAAAATAATGTATGTTTGTTTACGAAGATAATAGAATAAAATAGGGTTAGGGTACGTAAATTATTTTTCCCATGATTAAATGCGCATGACACAATTCGGCACGCACCGAAAAAGCTTGCAGCTTGCAAGCTTGCACTTCCAAGTCGGCACGCATGTCAGCACGAAATTGAATTGAGGATACTAACGTTTGAACGTCATTGTCCCAGCACGCGTGCCGAAGTGCCACTTCGTTACTAAATTGATTGGGGATGGGCCTTAAAGATATGGCTAGCGAAGGTTTTGTAAAAGCACAAACTGATAACTTGCACAAAAGAAAAACTCATTTATGCTGCTTGAATTTATGAAGTCAAACAGCTGTTTAATGCAGATGAAATAAGAGAAGTTAAAGCATTATCGTAAGTACGATTTAAATTATGTTCTATTTATATAATATATACCAACCATATTTCGATGTGTGGTCGTAAGAAAATGATGTTTTTATGGTTGATTCCTAGATATATAGGTACATATCCTCAAACTATTTAAAAATAAAAATTACCAGCATAGAAGTAGGTACCTATATTAAAATGGTCTTCACAAACAAAAGTAATGCCCTTCTCTTAAGTGTATTTTTGCTTGCGCCACCAGGTAAAGTAGCACATATTTTGTCTGGAGTTTTAATAGACGTTGATATACACACTGGAACAATGCAATACTTGGAATACAAAGTTTTTTTTCGGCTTTATCCATTTTTAAAGCTTTCAGAAACAAATTAGATCACAAGAACTCAGAACGTAAACAAATGACGTCACACCACGGGGCAGCCATCTTTATGACGTAAAGCGCGTTTTGGCGGATTTCAAATTTTATGATTTTTAAAGTTGTTTTAAAAGTAAAGTTCATATTTTTTTGAAAAAAATAGGCATGCAAGGTGTTAGGAGACCTGATAAAGCGTCAATTCCCACCAATAGCAAAATTTATGCTTGTACCCTATTGTGTTCATAATTCGGTGATGCCATATTTTAATAGTTATTTATACTACAAGGGCTGTAACATTCACTAGTCTTCTCGATTTTGCGATCGAGTGATAGTGAGACCACTTTATTAGCGATTACTAAAGTTGATGTCTGCGGAAGGAAATGATGAATATCTTAATACTTTCTCACCTTATATTTAGTCAATAGAGCTGGAATTGTCATGCTGGATATAGCTTGCTCACATTTGGCAGTAAACGTTATGCTATCCGACAAACACAATATTTGTGATGGATACATCAACGGATCCGGTGCACTTTTTTCTCTTTGACAGTTCACTAGCGATTCTTTAAGTGTAACTTGCATTTCTTTAATCAAATCATTCAACCAAATCTGAAAAAAAAAATCATCTTAGAACGTTAAATTTGGGATATAATAAAAATGTCACCTCTACTGGTTTATTAATTTGAACAGGATTCGACAAAGCAACTTTTTCACCTTCAAGCGAACACATCGCTGTAATATCTTGTCCGTTTGGAGATAATTTGACATTGTTGATACCGACAAAGATTTTCTTCAAATGAGTTTGAAGGATTTGCTCCTTTGATGACTGTCCTACCACTTCTAATAAGTCGTCGTCGTTGAGGAATAGAAATCTTGGAAACATGTTACGTTTTTCCTAAAATGAATTGTCTAATAATTCCATGAATATGTCTTTCATCGAGCTCGTAATGACGTGGTTGGTGTTAAGTAATGATGTATTTTTTATAAAAATAGAGCAATGGTATGTCCAATTTATGAATATTGGATATTTGGTACCGTAGTTAGCTGATAAACGTATAGGAGCTTTTATGAATTAGTCCACAAGAACTGAAAACATCAAAATAAGGATGGACCAAGCATAGATTACCTTGAGAAATTTGTCTAAGCTATTTTGGCATCTTGCGAGTTGATCTAAAGTCGTTTCTAAAAGTGATCTCAAGTTAGGGTACCTACAAAGAGCTGCTACCCGAACATCTTTTTCTATAAACGTTAAAATATGACGAAAATCTCTGTCGATTCTGTCGAATCGAGCTTTTTCCTGTACTAGAGTTCCGCTACTAAAGATAGGTTCCAGGTACAACCACCTAAAATTGATCAAATAAAATGTTTAGAATAATTCAGTGACATCATATACAATTAATTTCGTCATAATAATGTATCTCACAGATATTTTTTATCTCCTTGTTAACCACATGTTGATGTGCACACTTTGTGAAAAAGGTTAGGATGCGCGAAATTTAAAACCGTTTGAGAGGATATCAATGATATAGATTTAAGTCATTGATTCCCAAAGTGGTCCAGGTGAACCCCCAGGGGTCCACGGGAGCCCGACAGGGGTCTACGCTTGCGTGGAAAAAAATGGGGGTTCCACAACTCGTTAACGGGGGTCTATAAAAATGTATTAGGTGACCCGACTTGACTTCTATGAATATAGGGAGACAATAATATACGCAGACAATATTATAAGAAGCTCAGCAATTGTTTTTGTAAGAACTTGCATATTCCATATTCAGAAAGAGCGTGTCAAGACTCGCCGATGCCGCGCCTCCCGCCCGCCTAGTTAAAGTCGTGTCTGAACTTGCATGAACTTGTTGGATTTTTCTCTAATATAAATACGAATGCGAATGATAAACATTACTCAGTTGTTTCCGGAATTTCAAAAAAGAAAGTGTACTTATATAAGTGTTCACCAGTGACGGAAGTAGTTTTCAGACTTTTGAAAATTAAAGTGAATTGATATTATTGTTTGCCAGTGTTGGAAAAGTATATACCTACCTATCTATTTGTTAGCAACTTGTATCTGCGGGAAAAACAAACCCACAAACAGTAGGTTCTGAACCATTCCAAGAATAAAGATTTCATAGGTCAAGGAAAATTATAACAGTATTTTTTTTTTCTTAAACTATCTGATTTTAAGTATTTTTAAGTGATGCGTGCGTTTTGTATGGATAGTCCTAATTTTTTATCTTTATAAGTGCGTAAATAAATACTTAGTTTTGATTGTGTTTTGTAATGAATAAGTATGTTGCGTTTAGTAAGTGACTAAGTACACGTATAAAATATATACAAAGTAAAAGTATAAAATAAAATTAAATACCTATATTTATTTCGAAAAAGAACAGAAAGTTCAGGAATATTAAGCTTCTATTCCAGCTAGCTCTACTTTAATTTCATTACAATTCTTTAAATATATTATTCTCTTAAAAAGCCACATCTATTATGTTTGTTAAATCATTTTAAGATTACTTAACAAAATTTTTTTTCATATTTACAGGTAGGTAATTGATACGAAACATGGCTGAATCTAAGAAGAAGTGTCGACAGTACAGTGTTGAATATTTGAAATTTGGTTTTCTTCCATCAAATACAGACAAGCGATTGCCCATGTGTCTTTTATGCAACAAAGTCTTGAGCAATGACTCTATGAAACCATCGAAGCTGGAATATCATCTAAGAAGGTGTCATCCTGACAAAATAGGTAAGGATTTGAAATATTTCCAAACATTGAAGGAAAAGTATGAAAAGAGACCCACCGTGCATAGTATGTTCGCTTCAACGTCTGAAAGTAACGACGATGGCTTGTAAAGTAGGAATCCAACTGTTGGATGAAGACGCTTTTTAGACTGGCCTTGAAACTTAGCTTAAATGACAATACTCACAGCATAATCAAAGCAATATAAACTCTCACCTTTTTTTCGAAAATTTTTAACTCATAGTTGAATGAAAAATAGCCACAACACAGATTTACATAGACATATACTTTTTTCGGGTTTTGGAAGTAAGTTAGTAAATGTAATAGCTGCAGGGGGTCCACCAGAACCAGCAAAATGTTTAAAGTGGTCTATGAGAAAAAAAAGTATGGGAACCTCTGATTTAAGTGAAACAGATTTACTGTAATCTAGTGTCAAATCACATATACTTTGGCAAGTTTATCTGGAGCCGTGAAAGGAATGCAGTCGAAAACCTTCGATATTGCCACGTTTAACTATGAAAAGGCTAATATGCTAAGTATGTAGTGATAATAATTAGAAATATTATTAACAATATGATCCTTAATTCGTTAATACGTTAATTCTATAATGTGCTTGTTTCCTTGGATTTTTTCTATTAACATTATTTTTTCAATTCATGAATATTAAATAAAAGATGAGCAATTTTCCAAATTTGTTATGGGCTTCTTCAAGCTCTGGTAGCGTTGTACGAAAACCACACCCTCCGAATTACATAGTTGGTGATTTTTATCGAAAGCTGACTTCTTATTGGCAAGCGCGTGCGTATGCTCTTCCCTCTCACTTCGTCAATTGACTGATATTGATTTATCCAGTGGCGTTGGTATTGTCAGTGACCTTTGTATTTTCAATTTCACTTGGTAAAATAGGTACCGTACGCCATTTGTATGTTTATGACAGATATGCGCCATGTTTCCTCGCCTCTTACCGATGCCCCGTAGCTTCAGATAAACTTGCCAAACTATAATATCTAAATATCTTCTGTAAGTTCCTTGTTGCAGTACTTATTCTTTTTTCTCTTATTTTTTGGGAATCAAACCACAATAATGTTTTTTATTTTTTTATTTCGACGTTTCGGTAGCGTTCCAGCTACCGTTGTCAATATTAACTTGTGACAAGCTTAATATTGAATTGTATTTTCTGTTTAAGCTATTATAGAACTTATAAGCTCGAAGTTGAATCACTTAAGCATGTTTCATTACATACATACATACATACTTTCTTTGAATGTGGGCTAATGACGTTAGGTAATGGTCCAAATCTCCAAATTTATTTTCCCACATAGAAACCTTCTCGGCTGACGAGTCGTAATCTGCTGAGTTTTTTAATGATTGCAGTAAACTTTGATTATCTCCAATCTAAAAATGAAAAAAATGTACTCGAAACTATGTACAAATCCAAAAAGACATGAAAAATATAAAGGGGCGTCCACACTATGCCGCTGTTTGCCAATTCGCAAAGTCGATTCGATGTAGACGCGACCGTTGGCTCGTACCAATAAGCCAGCCGTGTGCTAATGCCACCGTCCATAAATTTCAATAAGTCTGGTAACTCCTTTGAAGTTGTTGAAATGTACCGCGTTTTTTGTCATCGGTCATAAATCATGCAGATAACAGCAAAAATGTGTTATACGGTGGTCAATCGGCACCGTGATCAATATGTTTACTCGGAAGTATGTCTACGAGGGACAGGCGTTAAATATTGATCATATTTAATATATATGAATATTTATTTCTTTGTAAATGAAACCAACTGTTTTCAGATACCTTCACAATATATTTAAAAAATGGTAATTCTAATATATTATGGAATTATTTGGGAACAGTTGGTTTAATTTACAAAGAAATGAGTAGATTCCACAGAGTAAGAGTTGAAACAGTAAATTTCACGAATATTTATTTATGAATACATACATACATACATGTTTGCATAAAAATACATATCTTCGTATCACAATTTAACATAACGTAACATAATAAGTATAAAATAATTTGAATAATGAATTATATAGATACATAGCTAATAACCTAAATATGTTTATATATATATACATCTCATCTCATAGATCCACAAATTTTTATTCAAATGCGCCACTATGTCACAAAAAGAGCTTAATAAATAATCTAACTGATAGAGCTATTGAATTATCCTAAATTTAGAGAAGCTAACTTAAGAAAATTAAAACCATTCTAGCAGAAAACAACTACCCACAACAATTTACTAACAAAATTATCGATAAACGAATTCATTCCATATATAACAACTCTCAAACTAATAAAAATGGTCTCTCAGAAACAATAAACAAAATAACACAAAAGGAAAAAAGAACAATTTCCCACAAACTGATTGACACCAACAAGATATTTTTCTCAAAAATTAAACCAAAAATAAATAAACACAAGCAAACACATACAGTGTATCAAATTCTTTGCCAAGATTGCTCCAGTACATTCATTGGCCAGAGTAAACAATATCTGAAAAAGATTACAAGTTCACAAATACTCCAAAACAGATGTAACAGCACTCTCACATTATAGACAACAAACAGGACATGAATTTAACTATGACCAAACTAAAATTCTCGCAAAAGGAAAAAAACGATAAGGTGAGAAATGTTTTGGAAATAATCCATATTAAACAAAATTCCTACAGCATTAATTCTAGAAATGACATAAAAATCTTAAGCATTATTTATGACGGAATTTTATAAAAATAATAACAGATAATTATTTGAGTACCACCTCCGAAACTTTTTGTGCCTTACTATTGAATATATACTAAAATTTCACCTGTACTATCAAATAAAAATTTCAAAATGCAGTTGTTACTAGGAAAAAACCAATAATGTATGTTTTTTTTTGTAAGTAATATATTACTTGAAAGGCAAATAAAACGTTTATTTCGCTCACTCAGTAGAACTCGTATCGACACTGCGAACTATTCAATTGAAGACACTCCGTTAAACTAGCTAGCCCACCCGGTGGGCACTCGAGGCAAACCGGCAGGGCAAGGGATGCGCGAGGACAGGAGGGGACGATTTTAGGTTCCGGCGAGAGTAAGCGGACTTATTGAAATTTATGGACGGTGCTAATGCTTCAAATGAAGCCAATGAGAGCGGAAAGTGAGTACGTGCCAACTAATGCCCTTACAAGACTACAATAATTCAGACTGTATTTTATAAGCGTTTACCTTATTTAGAATATCTTTGAAATCCTTGATAAGAGATACATTCTTATTTCTGGAGTCTTTGTGTACCAATAAATCGAATCTACTGTGTACATCCCATTGATCCAATTCGGCTAGAGCTTGACGAACAATTATTTCACTAGCTGCTTGCTTGGAAATCATCTGAAAATATGCATAATTTCAATCTCAAACCAAAGACAAATACAACATTCAGAAACTATACAGTATGATACCCTAATTTTTATAAACACTTAAGAATATGCTTACAGTAAACAATTATTATAACGACCAACCTGTATTTCGCTTAAATGTTGTTGAATTTTTTCAGAAACTCCGAGAAAATCGCTAAGGATTAGTTGCTCCAATAGTTTATGTTCCATTCCAAGCAAATTAAAAATATCCACCCAATGTTTTTCCGTAAAATCTTCACCTCTAACGTATTTCAACGAGGGTGCTGTTGCCTGTAACAACACAAAATGTTCTATTTCAAATATTCTTCACACAAACGTATTCAATTATTACGGCAGTTATAAGAGTTCGTTGATTCAAATCCCTCACGAAATCAAAAGGGTGACAACGTTCTACAAGAAAAGTTACCTCGTATTTATGAATTTCCTGCAAAATTCTAGTTGTAACAGCACTAGCTTCTCTTTTACTCAACTTTTCTCTCCAATCTTTCAAAAAATCTTCAAGTTTATATATTTTTTTTCTAAATACCATCCAAGGCTCATTAACCAGCTCTTTAAATTCTACAAACGTGAGACATAAAAACAATAATAGAGAATATATGACAGACAATAAATCACCAGCATTAAATTCTTCAAATACAGCCCAAGTTTTTTCTTCGGTAGCAAGAGTGTCTCCAATTTCTTTCAAGCTGGGAACTTCTTGAGCTTGCAAATTGAACTTTTGGTAATCCTCCCTAGAATATGTTGAATTTTGGTTGCTTTTACACCAGAAAGAATACATCTAAGACATTCCGTAGAAAGCATGTTCAATTCATTTTTGAGGATATATAATATTTATTCAACTTACAATAATTTTTCACTTTTTTCCTGAATTTCCAACCATTCCTTCCGTTTGTCTTTAATAGTATGGAAATGCTTATCAAGATCCTGAAATGTACTATTTCCTAGGTGTCCAGAATGAGGTCGTGGATTAAGCTCTTCCCATTTTGCAATAAATCGCTCTATTTCTTTTCCTAAATTTTCATTTTCAATATTGAGTGTTGTTTTTATAGTCTCCATCTACAAGATATCGCACGAGAGGTAGTTACAAAACAATCTACTATTCAAGGCTATTAACACAGCTAAAAAGCTCATTGTGCTCTTGTGACACAATATACTTTATACAGTGTGGAAACCACTTATGGAATAAAATTCTTTATGTGATTATTTTAGAAAATTCAGATTCCAACAAACTTAATAATGTATGGTCAATTATGAATTATACTGGGTGAAATTTTTATTTTTAAAGTTAATAAACACACACACAAAATACCTGATGTATTTGATTCTAATACATTAAAATAAATGCTCAAAATGTTCTCCACCTAGTTGTTGGCAATAGCACAGTCTCCTATAGAACTCCTCCTTAACTTTGTTTAAAGTTTGAGGTGAAATATTCCGTATTTTTGTAGTTATCCTGTCTTTGAGGTCTACAATGCTAGTTGGTTGTGTTGCATATACTTTGTTCTTGAGATAACCCCACAGAAAAAATCTAACGGCGAAAGGTCTGGTGATCTAGCTGGCCACTCAATAGTACCTCTTCGTCCAATCCATTCATTGGGGAAGATTTCATCTAAATAAGTTCTTACCATTAAAGTCTTGCTGGAACCAAACATTTTCATTCGGTAAGCTAGGATCTATTGCGTTGGGATATAAGTTTGCCAACGCAGGAATAACCTCATTTCCAAGCATATTTAAATATATTTCAGCTGTCAAATTTCCATCTATAAATATAGGACCAATAATATGTCGCCCTTGATACCGTCCCAAACGTTCACCTTTTGAGGGTACTGTGTATGTGTCTCATGCATCCAATTAGGATTCTCTGCTGACCAATATCTACAGCTCTGTCGGTTTACCTCTTCATTCAATGTGAATGTTGATTCGTCAGAAAAAAGAATGGTACCAAGAGCTATCTCATTTCTGTTCAGCTTATTCATCAATCTTTCGCAGAAATTCATTCTACGATCTGGATCGTCTTCTGTTAACTCCTGCACAAAAGGTAATTTGTAGGGATGAAGTTTTTCTTTATGAAGACATCTTAGAACAGTTGTATGACTAACATTATTTTCACGGGCAATTTGACGTGTACTTGAAGTTGGATTCTCTTCGACACTTAACAAAATATCCACTATCACATCATCTTCAACGAAGTGTGGTTTTCTTTTCAATGGTGTGACATGTCCAAGTTCTCTGAATTGTGCATGAATTTTAGACATAGTACTTTGTGAAATATTAGGCAATTCGGGATACCTGTGATTAAATAAGTTTGCCACTTCAACTTGACTTCTGTAGTTATCCCCGTACCCGATCATCATTAAAATCTCAATTCGGTGAGTCGCAGTTAAATATTTCATTGTTATGTCGACGAGGAAAGAGTGTTTGACAATGATTTTACTTTTTCAGTATAAACTGTCAACACATCAACAACTGACAGAATAGAAAACAATCCACATTATTTACCGATTTAAAACAATCCACATTATTTACTGATTTTGTCTAATTATTGGCGTTTTTAAGCAACTTTTAGGTATTTATGATAAAATTCATGGGCGTAGCAAGTTTTGTTTAATATAAAAATACGTCTAATAATTAGTTAGTCCAGATTTTTGATAAATCCATATTCAGCTAATTTAAAAAAGTACTAATATTTCAAGTGTAATAAATTATTAATTTCAAAATTTCCCCCTGTATAATTTATAATTGACCATACATTATTTAGTTTGTTGGAATCGGTTCATTAAGAGGATTTCAAAAATATGCAAATATACAGGGTGTTTCATTAAAAAAAACAACACCGACTATGGCATACTTGCGTGAATCACCCAGTACATTTAAATTTATGTTTACATAACGCATAAGCATTTTTTATAATGTTCTAAAATAATGACATAAAGAATTTTATTCCATAAGTGGTTTCCACACTGTATATAACACTAACTTAATGTTAAGCAATTTTTTTTATTGAACCCACCTGCTTCTCCATTATATGTTGATAATTATCCAGCAAATTTTGTAAACGATCCCATGCACCTTTGAGTGTATTAACAACTCCAACCTGTTCTCTAGACCAACTTGATAGTGTTTGAGCTTTTCTTGACATTTCATTAAATAACTCTTCCATCTAAAATTACAAACCAAACAGATTGTAAACTCACATACCTTTTTTTTATATTAAACAGACTCTTCTAATAGTAATTCTTTCACCTCTGGTTTCTCCTTTATGATGTTAGAATGCACAACTCCCGATTCCCCAACTTCGTCAATAGTTACAGGCTGCTTAGTAAGATTTGTGGTGGAATGATCCACGTAATTTTGTAACTTGACTACATCTTGCGCCAAAGAATCTTTTAGGGAATAAACTAATTGATCCCAATAACTTCTGTTGTGAGATTCTAGATCGGATCTTAGCCTGGAGAGACCGATAACAAAGCATCCAACTCGTTCTTCAGTACTAAACAAACAAAAAATAATTTATACAGAGATAGTTAGAGGCCACAAAAACATTAACCTTGGTAACTTCGCTATTTCTTGACCAAAAGTCTTAGAAGCTCTGAAATGCAGATCCCAATGTTGCCATGTTATCAGTTTGCTCAGATCCAAAGACTCCAGTTGTAACCAAGACTGCCAATGTGTCAATACAGCTTTTAGCTGTTCAAATAGTTCATCGGTTCGTTTGGAAACACTATCTAAAGAATTTTTATTTCTAAAAAAAGTTAAACATTACTTTTCTTCAGTCATATAAATCTACTAATGTTATAAAGAGGAATTGTTCGCGATGGGTAAGCTCTTTTATCTACAACAGTCATGTAACGGTTACGATTTGAAACTATTTTCAGGCATCATTTGACGTATATTACCGCACTAGTGCGTTTTTGAATACATTACCGCACTACAGTATTAACACTGGAAGCTGCATTTTCGATATCCGAATTAAGATTGTCTTCGCTTGAAGTTATTTTTAAAGATTTTTGTTCATTTAACTTTGACAATTTGATGACGTAACTAATTTATTTTATTACCACAGCTTTGTTTGTCTTTGTTGCTATGGACACAAAATATTATCTACAGTACCTTATGGAATTATTAACGCTCTTATGTGAATACACGACTCGGCCTACAGCCTCGTCGTGCAAACTTCACATGCGTGCGTTAATAATGTCCATATCCCACTAATTACGTCAATAACTATTATACACGTCTTTAAACGACTCGAATATTATAAAGCAAAGTCCTCAAAAAGTACTTCACAAACTTTTATGATGTTTTCACCAATGGATAAAGTGCGTATCAAGGCTGCTAGATGAAAATAGAATTCACCTTAGGGGTATATCTTCAAAAAGTTCATTCTTCGCATCTTCCGATATAGTACGAAAATTTTTAGGGATGTCTATGAATCGTTTCAACTGTTGATCATAAGTTTTTCTAAGACTGTCTTCCGTGGGAAAGTATTCCAATATTGAATTTCTATATACCAAATCTGCGTGGATTTCGGGTAGATATATATGAAGCGTATCCAAACTTTCCAGATATTGTTTTTCCAAAATTTGACTCAAATGTTTATCCAAATCTTTTTTCCAGCTGTGCATGTTTCGAAAACCTTTATCTTCTACTTGGGTCATTACATTTCTGATGTATTTTGCTGTTTCTTTCCATTTATTATAGTCTCTTATAAGGTCGACTTCTTCAAGACCTGTAATCTACAAAAAAAAGGTAGAACGTGTCGCGGGACACACGGTAGGAACTTTAGTTCCTTTTAAGCAAAAGTTATGTAATACATCTGACGTTATAGATAAACAATTTGCATATTCTTTGGTGGTTGAGTAGTAAGCACACCAGACTCTCACGCGGTAGACCCGGGTTCGATTCCCCGCGAGGAATTTTTTTTTATTGTTAATTTCATTTTTTAATAATCATTCTGCTTGATATTAATAACGACAACAGGTAGACGTTTGAAATATTTAGCAGAATATTCATTATTATAGATAATGGTACGGTACCCTCCATGAGGGAGTCCGACTGGCAACATCTACTTATAACAGCATCGTATATTTAGAAAAGGAAACCGTAGCATTATACAAATTGGACATTCGTTTACCACAAAATTAGTGGAAACATAAAATTGAATTGTTAAATTTTTAATTTGAAGTTATATTACAGTTTATAGAAATTTTTATTTTCTAGATTTTTTCCTAAGTGGGTCGTAGAAAAAATATGCTGCTCGACTCGTGTGGATTGTCCATATCGCACTTGAACGATTGAGCACTCCGCCTACGGCGTCGTGCTTCATCTTCGTCCTCGTGCGATATGGCCATCATATCCACACTAGTTGCACAAACTACAATTTTTTTCAAAATATGCCCTTTTACATTTAAAAACTACCTGCCAAATGTCAAATCAATTTATCCATCCATTTTAAAGTTATCGAATTAAAACATTCAAGTTTTCAAAATTTCAACACCCTGTATTTCGAAAAGTAGCTAGACCCCTTAATCGCGCAAAAAAAATTATGGAAATAATAGTAAAAATTTATCCGAACAAATTCAAGTAGATCACTAGCACTAGAGAGACTAAGGAGGCACAAGCACGCAAAAGCAAGGCACATAACGAAGCAATGTAACATAACGCAGCGTAACGTAACGCGTAACGGTCAGATCTTTTGCGTCGCGACCCCTGGTCGCTCAAACATAACCTGGCATAAAGAACTAAAGTCCCAATAATTATTATACCTTAACAGGTGATAGTAGATTACATATCCAGGTAGAAAAAGCATCAATTATTATTCGACACGAAAAAAAATATTTATTTGCTTAACACTGCACTGCTTTGAAATGCTAGTCAAGTCAGTGATGCTGACTCTCTGCCGTGTGAAACATATAAAAAATCATGTTACATCTGTAACCGATAAATGCTACAACTACGACCGATAAATATTACTACTATGACCGATAAATGTTCTGTATCTGTATCTGTAGAGTGGGGAGGGTGAGTGTGTAGGCTCACAGCACTTAGGCCACATGTGACCCATTGTACATCCTCCCGAGGAGTTGTCCTCCTAGGTCATTGTCCATCCTGTCCTTCTCAGGAAGGTGGACAGATCACTAGGAGACATCTCCGATAAATGTTACTACTATGACTGATAAATGTTACTGCTATGATCGATAAATGTTACTACTATGACCAAGAAATGTTACTACTATGACTGATAAATGTTACTGCTATGACCGATAAATATTACTATGGTTGAAATAATACCCTTCTTGGTGTGCGTCATCGATTGTTAATCTCCTTCCATATCACAATAATGAACCGTTTGAATGTTTTACAAACGTCAACCCTAATCTTTGACTTACAAAAAATTTGATTGGTTGATGTTTAGATTACGCGCATGCGCAACCTATCAATCGGGTGCTCAAAGTACTATGAAGGCGTTACTTTCGTAGCGGCAATGTGTCTTACGTCTTTTTTTACTGTCACACTGACAGTTCTTGTCAGGTGTGTACTTTGTTGCTTACGGTCAATTATTATTTATTTGAAGTGAATATTAATCTTATTGTTTAGGTGTCCGGAGTTATCGTCAATAAGAGAGTGTGTGTTCGGTGAGTCTTGGCCTACACCTGCCGATATAAAGGAGATGTCTCCTAGTGACCTGTCCACCTTCCTGAGAAGGACAGGATGGACAATGACCTAGGAGGACAACTCCTCGGGAGGATGTACAATGGGTCACATGTGGCCTAAGTGCTGTGAGCCTACACACTCACCCTCCCTACTCTACAGATACAGATACAGAATCTTATTGTTATATTTATCTAAATAATACAAAAATATGCCTAGATACACGAAAAAACATCAGCATTTTGAAAGTTCTGAAATATTTTCAGTTAGAAAAAGATGCTGGTAGTTATTGATTTCATAGCCTTTTCAAATTTGGCTGAATACGATCCTGATGATTTTATTTATCAAATTTAAGGTTAGCTATATGTCAAAATAGCAAATAAAATAAACGACATGCTAAAAACCCGGATATACGTCACAATCGATGACGCACACCAAGAATGGTGCTATTTCAACTATACTATGACCGAGAAATGTTACTACTATGACGGATAAATGTCACTGAAACTGACGTTTAATGTCAATCGGAGAAAAACTATTTTATTCACAACCATAAATGTAGAGGACATTAAAATTTTGACTTATATTTTATCCAGTTAACAAGTATCCTAATTTTACTGACAGTTACAAATTATTATTATAACCTGATTTAACTGTTGATCTTTTTATGCACGAATGTCATCCAGAGGCGAGGCAATATATTTCAAATCAAATTTTACACCTCCAGTTCTGCCATTCTATAGTTTCCAGCCTGTCAAAAATAACGTCTTCACATAATTTTCACGGTTGTAAATAAAATATTCACAAACAGTCAAAATTAATAGCATTTAATTCTGCATAAAATACAAACCTTTTCTAATATTTGATGATGATACGTTGTCAGCAAATTATTTTCCTTAGAAAGTTTTTCGACAGCAGTTTTTAGTGAGTCAACGTATTTTTCAACGGCTTTTTCTTGTCCCCAAGATACTACTTCCTGTTCTTGAACCAGTTTGGATAGTTCTAATGCACTAGCAAGCATCATTGGTTTTTGAGAAGATATCATACGATCCCCAATTGTGTTATGAAAATTGGCAATCTGTAAATAAAATGGGAATTCAGCTTATGCAGACTAAGCAGAGATAGTTGGAGTAGAGCAAGAAATTGACGAATACACACTTTTATAAACCTTTCAATGGGTAATTATGACGTTTGATTTGTTGTTAGGAATGTCCTGGCTTCCAAATCTATAACCGCCAATTTTTTTTACAATATTTACTTTAAAAACAAATTTTTACCTGTTCTAAAACCCTTGCAAACTTCATAAACCTCTTGGCATGTTCACTGGTTTCTACTATAGCACTGGGTACGTGATATCCCATAGCTTTCAATTGCCTTACTTCAGAAATAAGAATCACCAATCTTGGAGAATAGTTAACATGCATTAACTTCTCTTTGGAAAATTCAACAACTGGATCTGATTCTTTCAAACTTAACGCGCTGCTTTTAATATATCCCATGATTTCGGAACTCCAGGATTCGAAAAGTTCGTTATGCTGCTGCTTTAAATCCTTTATTAACGCGGTGATTACTTCCTTCAGATCATCGTATCCTTGGAGATCCTATAAATTTCAAAATCACACAGACACACATGGACAATAATGTCGTAACAGTTTGGATACAAAATGGTGGCGATTATTTGCAAATAGATTACAGATTCCTACGCGATTTTGACAATTGCCGATAGGCGATGGATCAAAACTGGTCAAAAAAGTACTATACAAGGAATAAATTTGTTAAATTATTCTAAAAATACCTGAAGTAGCTTTTGAGCAACTTTTTGAACTTCGTTTGCCTTTGCTTCGAGTTGTCTAATCATAATAATATCTTTGACGACCTCTGGAGTATCATATCGAGTAGCGATTGTATAATTTTCTGATGTTGTTTGTGATTGGATTTGTTTTAGATAGTCATAAAGGGCCACTAGTAGAAACTGTCTCTCCAAAATTAATTCCTGTCGCAACACCGGACGATTCATCAGATCGGCGTATCTTGAGTATTCGTATATCAGCTTAAATGTCAATCCAGTGATTGATAGAATAGATTTACGATAAAAATTGAAAATATCAAAGTACTAAGATGTTTATTTGAAGAAATGGGTATTGAAATGGAATGGAAGGTGAATGAAGAGGACAACTGTAAGAAAATGAACAAAGTTTACCTGTCTCGTGTTGTGGTTCAGAGTGGCTAGTTGTTTCTTCAGTTTAATAGCTATTCGTTTCTCGGTGGGATGTATCATGTATTCAAATTTCTTTTGCGCTTTAGCCAGTGATCGAGACGAGTCTTCCTTCAATATTGAAATATCGATATCTTGAAATAAAGAAACGTCAGTATAGATTCGTTTATAGCGACTCACTTACCCTTAAAACATTGAAGCATATCCTGGGTATTAAGCTCTTGCTTTTCTTGCGCTGTTAATAATTTCATCAACTGTTTGTGTAAAGCTCTTATTTCAAGGATCTAAAATATGAGAAAAAATTCACTAATCGTGTGAAACACGTGCAAAAAATGTTTATTTTACTCGAAGTGCTGTAAACACTAACTTTTGGCACTTGTTGCATAAATTACTAATAAGAAAGGTATCATATACCTTTCGTAAGACAGCAACTGTATTGGTCAACTCTAAAGGTTGGTATACTTTGTCCTTCCAAGGATTTAACCCGTAATTTGGCCAGAAGATTTCAGTTAATTGCTTACAACTTGTTAACCACTTGTCTCCCAAAGCAATTTCTTGAATTAAGGCTTCTGATATTTCTGAATACTCCGAATTCCACAGATTGAATTGTTTCAACTTGTAGCAATTGTATTTTTGCAACTCTGATGCTGAAATTAGCGAAAAAACCTTTTTAGAAAAAGGTTGAGATGAAAATAACGATATGAACTTCAAGACACTTGTCACCGAGATATTAAAATATGAAACGACCCAACAGCAAAGCCTAAATAGTACATTCCTGTACAAATTTAAACCATTTAAAGATATTATTATCAAAATTCTGGAAAAAAACAACTGCTTGAACCTAAATAGTAATAAAGATTATGATCTGATATTCCCCAATGGGTTTACTGTAAGCATTCACAAATATACATAATTAATTAATTTTATCCTGGTGTCATAAATACACCCATAAGGATAAACAAATTTCATGGGGTCACGCACAAAAAAATTACATTATTTCCATTTTTTAGTTGGAGGAACTACAGACTTTTATCACATAATTAAACTGATACTAAGAGAATTTGGGGTAAATGTAAAAGGTTAATGCATGCAGTGGGCTACGACATAATATGTTCATTACAACAGAGTATTCAATAAAAACCATGTGATTGTTTTTTGGAAAATAGTAGGTTTGGAGGAAGTATTCCTAAAATTAAATTTGTCTAGCTAATAACAGATAACGAATAGTTGATTGTTTGATGTGTGGATGATATTAAAAGATTGACAAGGCAGTTGGGAGAAACAGAAAGTAAAAGCAGAAGGCGTAAGGTTGGATGTGGTACCTTAAAGATGATCTTTAAATGGAGGGAAAATATGGAAACATTGAAGCTGAAGAATTATGATAAAGAAAAGTAAAACTACACATGGGATCTTTAAACCTTCAACCTTCTACCACATACACCTTTAATCGACCTTATTAGCTCTACCCATAGTAGTAACAAAAATAAAGCTTTCGTGGGGTCAATTGAGGTCAAAAGTTACACATAAAAGTATGTATACCTCCGGGAATAAGTGAGTGTTTGTTTTTAGATATACAGGGTGTAACAAAAAGGCAGGTCATAAATTATACCACATATTCTGGGGCTAAAAATAACTCGATCCAACCCAAGTTCCCCTTGAACAAATGTGCATGCGAAAAAAGTTACAACCCTTCGAAGTTAAATATTCACAAACCAAATGAAAATTGATTTTTTTCAAATATTTCGACAGTTGTTCGACATATTATAATGAAAGTTGCGAAGTGGCTTTCTTATGATTAGAGCGTCTTAAAAAAAATTAAGGACTTATTGCGCCCCGTTAAAAATGTATGGGAGTTGAGATCCCCTAAACCCCCCCAAAATTTTTGTGTACGTTACAATTTAATGCTTATTGTGGCACCATTATTCAAACATATTATTTTTGAAACTTGTTTGCCCCCTAGTACTTTTTACAATTATCAGTTTTTATCGAGATACGGCCTATTTTTATTATGCTTTAAAAATTTCGAGTAACAAAAATTAAAGTCGATGAATTTTCAAGTTTTTCGAGGGTCCCAAATTTTTGATTGAATCTTATTTATTTATTTAATATGTCGAACAACTGTCGAAATATTTGAAAAAATCAATTTTCATTTGGTAACTTCGAAGGGTTGTAACTTTTTTCGCATGCACATTTGTACTAGGGTAACTTGGGTTGGATCGAGTTCTTTTAGCCCCAGAATATGTGGTATGATTTATGACCTGCCTTTTTGTTACACCCTGTATAATAAGGTAGCGACTAACACCAACAAACTTTTTATAGTGTGCTTGACTGAACTAAAATCTCAACGAACCTATTATATCCATGATATGTTTCATTCTATCTTTGGGATATGGCGGATCATTTTTCCATAAATCGTCTAAAACACTGTGTGATTTTTCCAAAAGACTTTCTACGTCTGCCGTTGAAAGAGCATCAATAATACTGAAAAATAACTGAGTAGAAGAATTTTGCGCTAAATTGATGCTGTGTCCAGTGGAAGAGATAATCTGGATAGAAACTTACCTAAACTCTGCGGCGAGGGTAGCAATTGTATCTTTAAATATTGAACAAGCAGTTTTTGACAATCTATCCCTCTTAGAAGGTTTCATAGTACTCCAATAAGTCATTTCATGATCTAGTGAAGTTACAACTGTGAAATAAAAACAAGGAATATTAATTTTTTCACTTCTATGATTTAATTATCAGTCAAAAATAATAGTCCAGTAAATGAAGGAGGAAAAAAGGCAAAGTTAACATTAATGACGCCCTGTTCACATCTTCCGGTTGGAAGTTGCATTTGGTACATCATTAAACATGAGACAAAGTTCTGCATGAAAACGCGTGCGAGTGCGGAGAAAATGGCCCCAAAAGACCAGGAAAATAGGTTTTCAGCCAATATCTCCTAAAATATGGCAGTTAGAGATTTTCGGTTCAAATAAAAATTGAAGTTCAGGTCATTTTCTACAAAAATGGTCCTCATGATTTTTTTCGCAACATTAATATTTTCTGCAAAAAAATCGGGTTGAAATACCGGAAATTTTGAGACTTGCGAAATATGCAAGTTTTGTACAAAATTTGAGCTGGGGGGTGTTGGAAATCCATTATTTTCAATGTTTTGGATTGTGGAAACCAATTGTAGATGGCGCCACCACATTTTACAGATTGAGAAAATCCTCGGTGCCATAAATGAGAAACCCTGTAACCTAACACTTTTTTTTATGGATATTTATGTTTCCGAGGGTCTTGTTTTCCTCTCAGATGAGGCCTCAAGATATACTTATTAGGAAAACGGGCTATAACATTAATTCTAGCGAGATGGACCTCACCAATGGACCTGAATCTATATAGCAACAATCAGCTATGCACATGTGGCAAAAAACTGAAGTTCATTAGGCTTTTGGTAAGGAAAACTGAAAATGCCTCAAGAGTGAAGAATATTTACCCATAATACTCAGCAACAATTTCTTGCAGATTCTCCGCAAATTTTTGCAAATTTTTTTGCAAGCAGACTGATTGAGGTTTTTGGAATAACGAGTTATAAACGTTCTCCATGTTTCATTTATTATAGAAAAATATATTTTTTTTCATTTATTTATTTATTTATCAACGGGAGAACCCAATATAATGATACAAGAATAATACATTATAGACAAAAATATTACATAGAAAATTTTCAACAAAAGTACAAGAGATTCGCGGGTTAATTGTCCGTGAATTGATGAAAAAAGTATATAAAAATACATTGCAATTATGACATAAATCTGTTCGTCACCAGTCATCATCTGATTCTTGGTCAAGAACTTCTTCTGGGACTAGAGCTCCCTCTAGCTCTACCCTTTCCTTGAGCCCGCGTTTTCTAATTTTATTGAAAAGTGGACGACTTCGTCAAAAAAAGTAATTGCACAATCGAAAAGTAGACACTCTCAGCTTTCAAATGATGTATCATAGAGACCAATCGGATCATGTATAAATTTTTAATTGATGGTTGTTCACAAAATTTCCCCGCGCTCCAAAAACAGCAAAAATTTGGGATTCAATAAACAACGATTAAATGAAAATTAAAAAAAATTAGGGTATACAAATTTCAGGGTTGACAAAGGACCTTATGAGGACCCATAATCAAGAAAATTTTGAGTAAGTTAGTGCAATACAAAAAAAAATAGGAACAAATTCCTGGCGAAGTCAAAATTGCCGGGAGCAGAAAGTTTGACCCGTATTCCGATATGGCCAAAAGAGTCAAGCGTGACTCAATTCACGGGGTATGATAGCAGCAGAATTCCTCTTTCACAAGAATTTTGAATCATCAGAAAATATGCATTTTTCACAAAGTTATTGAATAATTTGTCCCCCCGCTGATGTGTAAATACCGGACTGTGCTTTCCGGCATACAGCACAGAAGCTCATTATTCGAGGTGCGCTTGGTGCCGTTTTTCTCGAAACCAGTCAAATTTTCGAGAAAAGTCAAAGAGACCATTTTTGTAGAAAATTAACTGAGCTTCAATTTTTATTTGAGCCAAAAATCTCTAACTGCCATATTTTAGGAGATATTGACTGAAAACCTATTTTCCTGGTCTTTTGGGGCCATTTTCTCCGCCCTCGCACGCGTTGTCATGCAGAACTTTGTCTCATGTTTAATGAGGTACCAAATGCAACTTCCAACCGGAAGATGAAAATAGGGCGTAATTAATGTTAACTTTTTTCCTTTATTTACTGGAATATAACCCTTGTTTATGGTTGTACTAGAAATATTATCATGCGGGACGAGATTTCAATGTTGCCAAGCTGTAATGATCTCAAAGCACGTTTGAATATACAGTCGAAGGATGGAGATGTAAACATCTGCTGGTTAGTTGAAATTTGGACAGCTTTGGTCAATTTGTATGGAATTTTTCAAATATATTTGTGAGTGTATGTTAATGGTAGACTTACCTGTCAACGACGAATAATCATCTACCTGCTGGTCGATCAGTTTTGTCGGACAATTGGTGAAAATTACAGATCGAAGATCATTTTGAAGATTTGTGATCTGCTTTTGTAAAGATGATTGATCTTTCTACAAATAAAGTAGTAAATTGTTTCCATTAGGTATCGTTATAAGTATTAAGACCGAAAAAGTGTTCAGAATCGGAAAGAAAATTGTTGAAAATAAAGAAACAAGAAACATAATTGACAAAGGGAAAATTTTTGAATAACAATTCCTAAAAGGAAGCCTCTAATTATACAGTAATGTTGATTCAAAAGGAAGAGGGTCACAAAATCCCAGATTGCATTGAATTGAATTATCTGTCACCTGTCACTGTTATCTTACCTGCTGGAGTAACGGAGAATAGATATTAAGACTCTGATACAAAGATAGAGTAGGATTACCAGATAATGTTGTAGTTTGAATGTACCGCAACAAATTTTCATCTTCCGGAATATGTGGTTTATATTTGTTAAAAACTATAATCATTTCATAATTTTGGTTGGTAATCTGGAAAATATTCAAAATTTTTAACACAACAATCCAGCTTGTATAAGATATTAGCCGTCAATTGAGATAAGTTTTCAATAGAAATGACCCGACCAAATAGAAAGGAAACAAAAATGGTTCAAACTAGTTGTTTGTTTCTAAAAATAGGCCTTGAACCAAATCAGAGAGAATAAATTGAAATATTACTGACCGTTTGAAAAAACTTCATTCGCTTATTCAAATCAATTTCCTCAATAATTGCGTATAAAGTAAGAAAGTTTTCCATTTCTAAAAAATTCTGCAGCTCTTCAATTCCGATTATATCTTTGTCCCAACTGTCTTCTAAAAACGTGGTTCCAAGTTGGAGACCTTAAAATTGTTGTCTATATTAAATGGAGGTCTTATTATTTTAACACAAATTTAAAATCAGAAACTGGCAAAATGTGAGCAAAATGTGAGGAGAAGTTTTCAGGAACCGGAAAGAAAATGAAAAAAGAGAATGAAAATGACAAAAGAACTTTTTTTATTATACTGCTAAATCTAACGACCCACGTGTAATACACTCAAACGTTCTGAAAGCCCAAAGGCTTCAAATTTGCTCTTAGAATAAAAAAAAATGCATAACAATTGAATATATTTATAACATAAATGTAGGTATCGAACTAAATAATTTATTTAGCAGTATTAAGATTCTTGGTACCATATAAGTGATAATTATTATCATTATTGCCTGGGATTGAAACCACCTAACAACAAATAACACATTATTGTCGCCAAATTTATTGAGAATAAGTTGCAAAGTTGCTAAGTGAAAAAATAAATGAAATGTAAAAACTCACCAACAACCTTTACAAAATACTTTTTCGCAAAATCTGACATATTTCACTATTACAATACAAATACAGAATATGAAACTGACAAACATAAAATGGCTTTGTTTGTAGCAATAACTCCCATAGCAACGGCTCCGGTGAG